>JAUPMG010027964.1:0-14814 GCA_031762675.1 Pachysandra terminalis | reverse complement strand
AGATAAATGCATTAATTCATTCACATAAATACATCTCTAAGACTAACAAACATGAGTAATAAGTCTAAAAGTGCAAGAGTTATACACTTATCAATATTAATGATAATTATTTTCCTGTGTTCGGATTAACCGAGAAGTTAATTTAGTCGTGCAAATGATTGTGATTCACCATATTCATTGGGCGTCACACACCATAGCAGAACTCATTTAGCTTTTCAAGTTTTGTTTGGATGATTTATGCTTTTTGTATTTGTGATGTGTATGGCCTAGATTGTTTGTTTTAATTTAAGGGCTTGGATTAGAAGAGACTAAGTGTGTAGGAGTTTCTACTAACTTCCCACATGTATGAGACTTGTATGGTTCAGATTAGATTTAATCTAAGGACTAGATTGTGCCACCTCACCACAAGAGAAAACATGAGATATTTGTTCTTTCCTTTCCCTTGCATGAAGAGGTTTTGGTTTTGCATGTCTAGAGAAGCAAACCTAGAAGTGTTTGGAGCTTTTTCTTGGATTGAAGTTGTTGATTCTTCAATTCTTTCTTGTAAGTAAACTCTTTCAGAGTTTTCTTATACTGATTAGGAGTTCATAGACTACCTTTCATGGATTTTCTATGATAATTTCCATATTATTGAGAGAAGAATGTTTCTTTATATGAAGTGTATGTTTAGTGAAGCTTAGATTACATGAAAAGTATCATAAGTCGTGTGAGGTTGTATTTGGTTGTTTAGTTGTGAATTCCTGGAACTTAAGAAGATTTTTATGGAGTGAAACCTTGTTTTCTAGGTTACTGGACAGTTCGACGACCATCTCGGTGCGCCGAGCTATCCGCCGAGAACCTTTGGGAGCTGTCGGCGACCTACTCGGTGCGCCGAGGATTTCTGGGAATTTTTCAAGTCCCTAGAAATTCCGCCGAGAACCCTTCGGTGCACCAAGACTTTTCTAAGAATTTTTGATTCCGTGAAATTTTTGCCGAGGAGAACGGCGAGGATCCTTCGGTGCGCCAAGAATTCCTATGGTGTTTTATTCTATTTGTTCTGTTACACATACATTCTTTATTTGCTTAGATCATTTCCATAAATAATTGACTTGCACATTGAACTGTTTATATACTTTACTCTTCATGATTTCATATCTTGTTATATACATTCCACTTCCTTGTGATTATGACTGATGCTACATGATGGATGGAAATTGAACTATGATTAGGTTAAAAATACACCTTGTACACAAAATGATGATTGCGTAGTTAAGGTGCACCTCATCACTTGCACTACATTGACTCTCGACCTCGATATGGTCTAGGAGTAATTCCTTCTATCTCAGAGTTCCTGTGCTGAACTCATGAGTGAAAGAGAGTTCTAATACATCTTGTATTCAGTGAGGCTTTTGACTGATTGAGTTGAGGGATTAGCTAACCCAATATCCTCACCCATGTTTGTGATTCTATTTCCCAAGGCATTTCATGATTTTAATGCTTGGATGTATATTCAGAGAGAGAGTTCTCTGTTAACTATCAATGAACATGATCTCCTGAGGCAATCTACGTGATAGAACCTTGGAGTATTATCCATGATCAAAAATCAAGTGGGGGGATTGTGCCTCCTAGCTTGAAAACCCTTAAAACCATGTTTGTGCTCATAGAATATCTTATCCCTGAGAAGGCCCTGTATAGAGGGATGGTTCGATAAGACATCTTGCTCAGATGACAGACCAATCATATGGGAACTTGTCATATTGATAGGTATTACAGAGTGCACAGAATTTTAGACTAAATGTTAGATCACCTTGGTGTACACAAATAATTTCTAGAGCACTACATGCATTTGATAAAAGATTCTACCTCATTCATTCATATTACGTCATGTATCATTTGGAAATTTCATTGATTTATCTGTGATTAGTGGCCGTGGCCCTACATCAATATCAGTTTACTTTGAACGTTTTTACTTACTGGCTTTTATAGCTCATGCTTTCATGCAAACCATATTTTCAGGTCTTTTAGATGAAGTACCTCAGGATGTTGAGGTGAAAGAAGAATTTCTGGAGGATTTAGGCGATTTATATTATGATCTATGATGTAATAACATAATACCTGTTTCTTTTTGGATTGAGGAGATGTATATTTTTTCTTTTTCTTTGGAATTCAATCAGTTGAGAACTTGATTATCACCTAGAACTTATATTTTTATATAATCTTCCGCTATTTATTTAAAACTTTGATGTAATATGTTTTAATATGAAAGATCTCTTTACCTGTATATTTTCTTTTTTGAATATCCTATAATGTTCAAGTTTTTAGTGAGATACTTTCTACCACTCTCTTCTCTTAGAGAGTGGAAGCCATATTTCATACTACTAAGGACACCAAAGTGAATCCTTGAGTTTGGGATGTGACAAAGTTGGTATCAGAGCTATTGTTCTTCGTTTTAATCAATTTTTCCAAGTTTTTGACGTGACTACAATTTTAATGTTTTCAAGGTGCGAATGTTTCACAAGTTTTTAGTGTGCTGAATGTTAATTGATAACCATTCAAAGCTCTTAACTTATAAGAAATTTGGATGTTATCAAACTAAATTTCAGGTACTCAATTTGTGAGATGGCTGGTAGAAGGGATAGACGAGCGGGTACGAATCCACTCGAAGAGTACAATGCAGATATTCCTCAGTTGGCAGGAATTTATCAAGCTGTAGGAGATATGGCCACAATGATGCAGCGTCAACAAGCACAACTCCATAATCGAGCACAGAGGAACACATCTAAGATTGAAAAGTTCAAGAAGTTGGGTCCGACTGCTTTCAGTGGGATTACAGATCCGGTTGCAACTCAAGTCTGGGTCGACTCCATCAAGCATATATTCGAAGTTATAGAAGTGGAAGATCTGGACATGGTCCGCTTTGCAACATTCATGCTTGAAAGGGAAGCTCGGAGGTGGTGGAAATCAGTCTTAGCAATCAATCCAGTCAACTCTTGGTTGGAGTTCAAGGAAGTCTTCTATCTTGAATATATTCCCAAAACGATCAGGCGAGAGAAGGAGCTTGAGTGTATGAAGCTTGAACAAGGAAACCTGTCTGTAAGGGAGTATGTGTCCAAGTTCATCGACTTAATCGTAATTTGCAATGTATGCGATGGATGAGGAAGAGAAGAAGGATTTTAGGTTTGAGAGTGGAGTGAGGCCGAATATCATGAGTCGGCTTGTGGGGCGAGAATTGACTGAATACCACAAGGTGGTAGACTGTGCGAGGAAGGTGGAGAAATTACATGCAAGAGTTTCGTAAGACCTTGGATCAGAAGTCTGGGAGGAGATATGACAGGACAGGAAAGTTCATAGGCAGTTAATCAAAACAACTGAAGAGGTAGAGAATGCAGGGCCGATCACGACGTGCTTCAACCCGGGTCATCACTTCAAGGAGTGCCGTGCACCAAGGAGACCACAACAACAATTCTTTTAAGGGCAGCAACAGCTAGTGCCAAAGCAGCGATATCCTCAGCATCCTAGACCTGTTCCACAAGTTCAGCCATTCAAGGGAATCAAGAATGGACCTCCTTAGCAGCAGCCACAACAACACTCCCAGCAGAAAACTCAATTGGGCAAAGTCTTTGCTTTGGAGCCACCTTAGAATGGCGTCATGGAGGTACCATACGCATCTCTCACATTTCTGCAAAGGTTTTATTTCATACCGGAGCATCCCATTCATTTATAGTGTCTTCACTAGCACTTTGTTTGGGTTTACACATGAAAGAGCTGAGTAGGAGCCTTGTTGTAGCTAACCCAGTAGGTGGCACAGCACAATTAGATAAAGTCTGTGAATCTTGTATGATTATGTTGGGTGAGTCTATGCTATCTTGTAACCTTATTGTATTAAACATGCATGAATTTGATGTGATTCTGAGGATGGACTGGCTAGCTGCACATCACTTGCAAATAGACTGTCATAAGCGAGTAGTCACTTTTCTATCTCCGGAAGCTAAGGTGATGAAGGTGGTTGGTTCAAGATCTGGAATACCAAATCTTTCGGCTTGTTTGGATTTGTGGTCTGTTGAAGAGAAGAATGGTTGGAAAGGCATCCTCACAGTGAATCAATACGAGAAGATATTTCAAGACATTCCTAGACTACCTCCCAAGCGAGAAGTGGAATTTCGTATCGATCTAACGGAAGAAGCGTCACCTATTGCGTTACAGACGTATCGAATGGCACCTACAGAATTATCTGAGTTAAGGAATTCACTCGACCGAGCGTATCGCCTTGGGGAGCACCCGTTCTGTTTGTTAAGAAGAAGGATGGATCTCTCAGATTGTGCATCGACTACCGCAGATTGAATCAGGTTACAGTAAAGAACAAATACCCGTTGACTCGCATAGAAGACTTATTTGATCAGTTGAAAGGGGCATCTTACTTCTCAAAGATCGATCTCCGATCCGGATATCACCAGTTATTGATCAAGGAAGAAGACATACCTAAGACAGCATTTCGGATTAGGTATGGTCATTTTGAATTCGTAGTTATGCCTTTTGGACTAACGAATGCACCGACAGCGTTTATGGACATGATGTAGAGAATCTTCAAGCTTTACTTGGACAAATTTATGGTAGTATTCGTCGATGACATTCTAATCTACTCAAGGACCAAGGAAGAGCACGAGAGTCATCTCAACCTCACATTGTAGACATTGGTGGATCATCAGTTGTACGCCAAGTTCTCTAAGAGTGAATTCTGGAAAGATGAGGTGAAATTCCTAGGACACATAGTGACTAAGGAAGGTATCACAGTGGACCCGAGCAAGGTTGAGGCAATGTCGAGTTGGGAACAACCCAAGAATGTTACCGAGATACGCAATTTCCTTGGATTAACCGGTTACTACAGACGATTCATAGAGGGGTTTTCACGCATCGCGACTCCATTAACTAAGCTTACAAGGAAGGATGCGAAGTTTATTTGGGATGAAGCTTGTCAGGAAGCTGTCACAACTCTCAAGGAGAAGTTGACTGCTGCATCGGTTTTGACTATCCCTGTTAGTGATATAGACTTCATGGTTTACACAGACGCATCTCTTTCTAGACTGGGTTGTGTCTTGATGCAAGAAGGTAAAGTTGTAGCTTACCCCTCGAGACAAATGAAGACTCATGAAAGGAATTACCCTACTCATGATTTGGATCTTGCAGCTATTGTTTTTACACTGAAGATTTGGAGGCACTATCTAGTGGGTGAAACTTTCAAAGTATTTTCCGACCACAAGAGCCTGAAATATTTGTTTTCTTAGAAGGATCTGAACATGAGACAGAAGAGATGGATGGTACTCGTTAATGATTACAATTTTTCACTGCAGTACCATCCAGGCAAGGCGAATGCCGTAGCATATGTGCTTAGTAGGAAACCTAGAAGTGTGGTAGCTCGTATGCTCATTCAAGAGTGTAAATTGTACTAAACCTTGGCGGATTTCAACTTTGATGCTCGTAGAGCAGATTGTGGAATGAAATTGTGTAACATTCTTACTAAACCCTCATTGAAGTCAAGAATCATTGAATTGCAAGAGAAAGAATCGTGGATGCAAGATTTGGCCAAGGATACAGAAAGAACAGAATGGACTAAAGAAGAGGATGGCAGTGTAAGATTCAAAGGAAGACTCTGTGTGCCACATAACAAAGATTTGAGAAGAGAAATCCTAGAAGAAGCTCACTGATCACGATACTCAATTCACCCAAGTAAGACAAAGATGTATTACGACCTACGACGGAACTATTGGCGGAGAAGGATGAAAGTGGAGATTGTGGAATTTGTGATTAAGTATACATCGTGTTAGCAAGTGAAGGAAGGACATCAGAAGCCAGAAGGGACACTTCAACCTTTACCGATCGGAGAATGGAAATGGGAACATGTAGCTATGGATTTCATTACAGGTTTACCCAAGGCCCGCAACAACCATGATATGATTTGGGTGATAGTCGATCGACTAACGAAGTCAGCACATTTCATACCAATGAAGACTATAATGAATACTGAAGACTTTGCAAGGTTGTATGTCAGAGAGATTATTCGACTTCATGGAGTGCCCGTGACTATTGTATCAGACTGCGGCTCTCAGTTTACTTCGAAGTTTTGGAAGAGTTTACATAAAGCTTTGGGGACACAGCTCAATTTCAGTACTGCATTCCATCCGCAGACAGATGGTCAAATAGAAAGAGTTAACCAAGTGTTGGAAGATCATTTGAGATTGTGCATTCTAGATTTCAAGGGCAGTTGGGATGATCATCTAGCATTGGTGGAGTTCTCCTACAACAACAGTTATCAAAATAGCATCGGTATGGCACTATTTGAAGCATTGTATGGAAGACCCTGTCGATCACCTTTGTGTTGGAATGAGGATAATGCACATATTCCCCTAGGACCTGAGATAGTAGCAGAGACAACTGCGAATATTAGAATCATCAGAGACAGATTTGTTATGGCTCAACACAGACAGAAGAAGTATGCAGACACAATAAGAAGGAATCTAGAATTTATGGTAGGCGACTGGGTGTTCATCAAAGTCTCACCGATGAAAGGAGTATTCACTTTCGGCAAGAAAGGCAAGCTAGCAACGAGGTACATTGGACCCTTCAAAATATCTAATAGGATAGGAGAAGTGGCTTATAGAGTCCTACAACCTTCCGAGTAGGATCTTGTACACGATGTGTTCGATATCTCTATGTTGAGGAAGTATCACCCTGACCCTTCAACTGTAATCGATTGGCAGACTGTAACGATTCGAGAGGATGTTACTTATGAGGAGTATACAATGGAAATTTGAACATGAAGGATCATGTTTGGAGGAATAAGGTCATATCTAAGGTTAAGTCTTGTGGAGCAACCACAGAACGACCGAAGCAACTTGGGAGCTTGAGGCCGATATGAGGGACAAGTATCCTCACCTGTTCACTTAACGCAAGCAAATTTCGAGGACGTAATCTCTTTAAGGAGGGTGTAATGTAACAATCTGAAAGTTTAAGTGTGCGTGTTTATTTTAGTAAATATTCATGATAATTATTTACTTGTGTTCGGATTAACCGAGGAGTTAATTTAGTCCTGCGATTGGTTGTGATTCACCATATTCATTGGGCGTCACACACCCTAGCAGAACTCATTTAGCTTTTCAAGTTTTGTTTGGATGCTTTATGCTTTTTTGTATTTGTGATGTGTATGGCCTAGATTGTTTGTTTTAATTTAAGAGCTTGGATTAGAAGAGACTTAGTGTGTAGGAGTTTCTACTAACTTCCCACATGTATGAGACTTGTATGGTTAAGATTAGATTTAATCTAAGGCCTAGATTGTGCCACCTCACCACAAGAGAAAACACGAGACATTTGTTCTTTCCTTTCCCTTCCATGAAGAGGTTTTGGTTTCGCATTTCTAGAGAAGCTAACCTAGAAGTGTTTGGAGCTTTTGCTTTGATTAAAGTTGTTGATTCTTCAATTCTTTCTTGTAAGTAAACTCTTTCAGATTTTTCTTGTATTGATTAGGAGTTCATAGACTATCTTTCATGGGTTTTCTATGATAATTTCCATATTATTGAGAGAAGAATGTTTCTTTATATGAAGTGTATGTTTATTGATGCTTAGATTACATGAAAAGTATCATAAGTCGTGTGAGATTGTATTTGGATGTTTGGTTGTGATTTCCTGGAACTTTGGAAGATTGTTATGGAGTGAAACCTTCATTTCTGGGTTACTGGACAGTTCAGTGACCATCTCGATGCGCCGAACTATCCGTCGAGAACCTTTAGGAGCCGTCAACCACTTACTTGGTGCGCTGAGTAGTACATCGAGGAGTTCTAGGAATTTTCAAGTCCTTAGAAATTCCGTTGAGAACCCTTCGGTGCGCCAAGACTTTTCCGAGAATTTTTTATTCCGTGGAATTATCGCCGAGGATCCTTTGGTGCACTGAGAATTCCTGTGATGTTTTATTCAGTTTGTTCTGTTACACATATACATTCTTTGTTTGGTTAGATCATTTCTATAAACAATTGACTTGCACATTGAACTGTTTATATACTTTTCACTTCATGATTGCATATCTTGTTATATACATTCCACTTCCTTGTGATTATGAATGATGCTACATGATGGATGGGAATTGAACTATGATTAGGTTAAAAATACACCTTGTACACAAAATGATGATTGCGTAGTTAAGGTGCACCTCTTCACTTGCACTGCATTGACTCTTGACCTCGATATGTTCATTGAGTAATTCCTTCTATCTCAGAGTTCATGTGTTGGACTCATGAGTGAAAGAGAGTTCTAATACATCTTGTATTGAGTGAGGCTTTTGACTGGTTGAGTTGAAGGATTATCTACCCCAATATCCTCACCCATGTTTGTGATTCTTTTTCCCAAGGCATTTCATGATTTGAATGCTTGGATGTATATTCAGAAAGAGAGTTCTCTATTAACTATCAATGAACATGATTTCCTAAGGCAATCTACGTAATAGAACCGTGGAGTATTACCCATGATCAAAAATCAAGTTAGGGGATTGTGCCTCCTAAGTTGAAAACCCTTAAAACTATGTTTGCGCTCATAGAATATCTTATCCCTGAGTAGGCCTTGTATTGTGGGGATGGCTTGATAAGACATCTTGCTCAGATGATAGATCGATCATGTGGGAACTTGTCATATTGATAGGTATTATAGAGTGCACAGCATTTTAGACTGAATGTTTGATCACCTTGGTGTACACAAATAATATCTGGAGCACTACATGCATTTGATAAAAGATTCTACCTCATTCATTGATATTATGTCATGTATCATTTGAAAATTTCATTGATTTATCTGTGATTAGTGGCCGTGGCCCTATATCAATATCAGTTTACTTTGAACGTTTTTACTTACTGGCTTTTATAGCTCATGCTTTCTAGCAAACCATATTTCTAGGTCTTTTAGATGAAGAACCTCAAGATGTTGAGGTGAAAGAAGAATTTCTTGAGGATGAAGACGAATTGTATTATGATCTATGATGTAATAACATAATTCATGTTTCTTTTTGGATTGAGGAGATGTATATTCTTTCTTTTTCTTTGATTGGGATTCAATCAGTTGAGAACTTGATTATCTCCTAGAACTTATATTTTTATATAATCTTCTGTTGTTTATTTAAAACTTTGATGTAATCTGTTATAATATGAAAGATCTCTTTACCTATATGTTTTCTTCTTTAATATCCTATAATGTTTAAGTTTTTAGCAAGATACTTTCTACCACTCTCTTCTCTTAGAGAGTGGAAGCCATATTTCAGACTACTAAGGACTCCAAAGTGAATCCTTGAGTTTGGGATGTGACACCCTGAGATTTAGCCAGGAAAGTTGCTCGCTTCCGGATGTGTTTTCTTGAAGTTTAGCCGGGAAAACAATTCGCTTTCTTCTCCCCCGAGTACATTTTCTTAAGATTTAGCCAGGAAAGCTTCTCGCTTCTGGATGTGATTTCCTGAGATTTGACCGGGAAAAACATTCGTTTTCTTCTTCCTTGAGTTTGCTTTCCTGATATTTAGCCGGGAGGGCCACTCTCCCATTCACATCATTTCATCCATTGCATTCGAGCGTATTCTCTTGAGATTCAATCGGGAAGGCTACTCATCCACTTTTGTCACATCATTATATTTTTCGAAATCATATATTTTTTCTTTCGCCTCTTTTGGGAAAGGATCACTTTTAGCCTCCCAAAAGTAGGCTTTTGTCTCTCTTCTATGAGAGTTCGTTGTAAGCCGCCTAGAAGTAGGATCATTTCTTTTCATTGCACTTCTTCATCATGACATCCACATCCAATTGCATCATCTTCAATCATTTACAGCATTCATACATCATTGCATTCACTTCATCTTGCATCATCATCATCATCATTATTTCTAAGATACTCTGAAGTTTTTGTAGTTGCAGCTTTCAAGGTACACTCACTTTTTAAACAACCGAGAAGAGATCGTGTCATTTCCCCACTGTTGAGAGGACAATCTTAATGCCATTTAGTTGTATCCACATTTCTCAAGGTTCAGCATTTCAATGAACCTTCGACCTTGGGAAACGCAATTTCAGAAGGTTCAAAAAAAATTATAATAATAATAATGATCAATCAAAAACCATAAAAAAAAATTCAAACAGAGCATTAAAAAGATTTATCATAAAAAAGTCTTCTGAATTAGTTTTTATATTAGTTTGATTTTAATAGCCGAATGAAACTTTTAAAAATGAAGAGAAGGGTGTGTAGGCTAGCATTGAAGAGACTGTGACCATAAATTTTGGGATGGAGAAGGACCCAAAACAGGTGAAAATTGGATTCTTGTTATTCTTTAGTCAAAAGAGTGGATGACTGTATAAATGTTTTTGCTCGGTCATGTCAAGACTTGTCAAGCGTTCGATACAGACCCCGTTGTTCACAAATCGTTAATTTTGGCTAAAAAGTGAAGTCACTTGAGATGGAAAGATTGTTGAGAATTTGAATGGTAAAAAGATCAAGTATGAGATTCAAGTTCATAAGATCAAGATATTCATTTTGAAGAAGACTCAACTGTTCTTTTTAATCTGATTGACACATCATTGGAGCATTATGAGATGAAATATTTCGAGCTAGGTCCAATTGAATGTTATCAAAAAATAATATTGGATTTTCATTTTTCATGAAGAAGCCCTTAAGTGTATGGTCAAAGTGTATTATAAGAGAGTGAGGCGTTGAACTTTTCTGAAAGGAGATTCAAGACTGAAGAAGATATTGTTGCATTGAGCAGATTTTCACAACATTTCAAGCCAATCATAAAAGAGCATATGCTATGAAGAAGGTTCTATTCAATGGTGTTTTGTCTCTCACATGTGGATCAAAAGAATTTTTGCTGAACCAATCAGTCTAAAAGAAAATGATTTTCTTGAAATTAAACTTTATCTTGAAATGATCAGAGGCCACTTTTCATTTGAATCCTTACATCGTAAAATCCTTAGTTTAACCATTTTGAGCCTTGTAATTTTTTTTTATGGCCCGAACTGGGATTAGCCACCTCACACTAGGGGAAAGAAATAGAGTTAAAGGATACCCCACACTGGGGCGAAGAAGTAGAGTTAAAGGATACCCGCCACTGGGGCAAAGAAATAGAATCAAGGGATACCCCACACTGGGGCAAAGAAATAGAATCAAGGGATACCCTACACTGGGGCAAAGAAGTAGAACCAAAAGAAATCTCGAGAATAATTTTGAAGATTCATAAACTGGGGCAAAATGTTGGATTTCAAAACAAAATGAAAAAAAATGTGGAAAATGAAAAAAAGAAAAGATTAAAAAAGAAGAAAAAAAAAACGTGGAAGGGAAATTGGGAAACACTCAAAAATGGGGCAAAGTTCCACCTTTAAAAAAAAAAGAGAGAGAGAGAAATATACTTGGGACAGTAAATTTCATATTTCGGAAAATTCAAAGAAGAGAAGAGAAATGTACTCGAGCAGTGCAATCCCAGTTGACCATAAAAAATATTGTCTTTGAGCCTTTTTATCTTTCTTTCATAGACGTAACCCACCCTTTGTTTCGTCCTATATGATAAGTCCTTTTTTTATCATGATAATCTTTAATTGTAAGGCAATTTAACTCTATTTTGATTGGTAATGACAGAAGGAAAAGCTTGAAAAGATCACGTGCACGATGAAAACCTACAAAGGCGTTGTTATGGAAAAATAATGTGGAAGCCAACTTTGGCGAAAACCGTAACAGGCCCTAGAGAAAAAAATGGCAAAAAAAAAAAGAAAAAAGGAAAGAGAAAAAGAAAGAAACAAAAAAACAAAGAAACAAACAAATTTTGAAGCCAGTTGAGGAAAATAACCCCTAGCATCAGTTTGGAATCACTAACTACTTTTATAGAGCGCAACGGTATTTACAGATCATCCAATGAAGTGAAAGCATTCTATTTACATTGGGGCATGCGTTATCTTGTTTGACATCTTTGAACAGCTTGGCTTGGTATCATTCTGGCAGTCTCGAACATCTCTTTCATTCTCTCAAGGGTCGAAAAGATAGCATTGTCTCTGATAATCGGGGATGAATTCAAACTCTTAAAATTCTTGTTACAACTCTCTAATGTTGTTCTATCACATTCTTGATATTTATTTGGAGAGTTTTTAATCTGGCTATTCCGATCATCTTAATATAAAGAAAATGTTGAAGCCAAGGATAAGAAATCTAGGATTTTCAAAAGAAAAGAAAAAAAAAAGTGTATATTTACAAATATTCAGATTATTTGTGGTCTTCAAAAAAACAAAAATTAAAAAACATTAAAAAGAAAAAGACAAAAAAATCATAAAAAGAGAAAAAAATCTCTTTGCATTTGTATTTTGTTTTCTTTCTTTAAGCTACAGATATCACATGGTGCAAGAAAAGAAAGGAGTTGTGGAAATAGCTAAATCATACAAAGCATATGCCTTGCGGGGAAGCTTTGCGAAATGAGCGAGAAAAGAAAATACAAGAATTGGGGATAAAGAAGAATTATTCAATGCAAAGGCCTTGCTAGGAAATTTTGGAACATCAAGTAAGAGAAAAGCAAAGTCAATCATCCAAAAATCCAAGGAAGAACAAGAATTCAGATGAGGAAGAGCCAAAAGAGAACAAGCCCTAAAGATGCAACTCATGATGAAGTACAAAAAGAGCATATGACATTTCCAATGGAGTACACTTAAATGTCCAATGAAGTTCACTCAAAGACAACAAAGAAGCAGGGACCTTCAAAGAAGAGCAGAAGCAACCAAGCTGAAGAGATAATTGAAGAAAGAAGACAAGTGATTGTATTGTAATAGTTGGTCTAGTCAAAAGCAATCATGTCTCTATTAGATCTCGTCTCACAACTGGACCAGATTCTAGACAGTTCTGCGACATTAATCATCGAGGTTGGAACTTGTCCAACTCTTGGAAGCAGCTCAATGACGACTAAGCTTAACACTGATAAGAAATAGTCCTCAATAATCTCCGAGTTCATGAACTGAACGTTGCTTTTAGTCAAACATATTCTTCATGAATTGAACTTCCAAAAAAAAAAGTCTGATCAATGAAAGAAACTTGAAACTCTCTTACCTCTGGGCTATACACAACTCAAAGAGGTATAGACCTTTGTGCTTTGTCTTCTTGAGATGTAGCAACGTCGCCTCTTGAAAGACAAGCATTCACCATTTCGGGAATAGAGACATGCTCTTGATATAACACATTTTGGAAACACAGAAATATTGGAAGTTCAAAATATGAAGATTAATTTTGGCATACAACACAACTTCATTGACCTATGAAAATTGGGGTCATGTCTTTTCTTTGTCGTCTGTCCCTCCAACTCCAACAAAGAGGGGCAGCTGTAGACATCCCAATTTGCACTAATGTGCAGTTTTTCCTGTTTTGCCGCTCTTTGAAGGCTTGGCTTAAGAATCAGCAACTCAAAATCATCATCTGAATCTAATCTCTACCATGTGCTCAAATTCCTTAGAAATCTAAGAAATCCATAAAAATCCCAACAATTCTTGAAAATGACCAAAATACCCCTGGTAGACCCCACCTGATTCATTTCACTCCTAAATCCATTTTCAACCTCAAATTTGAATTCTTGAGCCGAAATGCTCTTTAATGAGTATAATCTTGGGCTAATTGGATTTTCAACAGGAAAATGACAGTTTTGCCCCTAATCCGGTCGTTTGGGCCAAACAGTTAAATCTGAGGGTCTAAATATTTTCCTAACATAAAATTTGGATTCCTCATTAAAACACCTTTAAAATGCCTGTGATTTTGTGAAATTTCGAATTCCGGAGTCGAAGGGTCATTTTTTGTAATTTTAAAATTATCAAAAAATGACAGAAAAATATAATGGAGTAAAAAATAATAAAAAGAACACTTCAGGGAGGGAATTGAAATAAATTAATTTAGAGAATATTTGAGGATGATTTTCCATGTGTTAAATTCCAAGAAATAAGAAAGAATCAATTTTAGAAGTTGCCTTGTGGCAAATTCCCAAAAAGGAAATAAATAATAAAAAAAGGCTTTTTAATTCAAATCAAAAAATGGGTTTCTATTCTCAAACAAATCAAAAAGGAGGTTTCTAAATTCAAAAAGGGTATCTAAATTCTAAAGGCAATCTCTCAAAGAAAGGGGGGGTTTTCTAATTTGGATTCAAACAAAGGAAAAAAGAAAAGAAAAAACTTCTAAAAGGTAAGAAATAACAAAAAATAAAAAATAAAATTTGGAGAGAGCGCCCCACGTGCCCTCTCCCTCCTTCCTTTCCCCATATTTCTTTCTATTCTATCTCCCTACTTCCTTTCCCCATATTTCTTTCTGTTTTCTCTCACTCCTCCTTCCTTTCAAACTTTTTGCAATCTTTTTATTTTTCTATCTCCCTTTCCATCCTCTTCTATTTAATAAAGCAAGGGACCGACCTAGAAGGGGACCAAGAAGAAAGCTCTCCCTCTCACGCCTTTCTTCCCCGAGGAGACACACAGAACCTTCTTCTTCTCTTCTGTTCTCCACCCATTTTCCATGCACAACAGCACCTCCGAGCACCCTCTTTCAATCTAACCACCTCTTTAGCACTTTCCCTCTTCCCTTCAATATCTTTCTACCATAGAGTCCATATCCGATCCTCCATTAACCTCAGTTCAAACCTCCATCTCTGTCACGACCCAAACTTAAGGAAATTCTCGTAACAACCCTTATGTTCGAACTGCAACTCTCACCCAATCGGAATCGAGAGTGGTAATCAACATCGAACCATAATTAACAGAAATTTATTAAACTTCAAAAGAATCTAATTTAATTTAAAATATCCAAAAGAATAACCTATTT
>JAUPMG010027963.1:0-28815 GCA_031762675.1 Pachysandra terminalis | reverse complement strand
GTACCATTTTGGTATCCACGTGGCAGCAATCCAACGGTGCTGTATGGATTGCTGCAAGTCTTAAGCTGTAGAGGATACGAGCCCGCCAATTGGGGGGATACGGGTCTGGTTGATATAGGGTATTAACGGCTTAGCACTCAACTCAAATTTTCCCGTTTAATAAACGGGTTGAAATAATCAAACCCGCACCCAATCTGCTATCCGGTGTAGACAAAAAAAATTTAGAGATCCAAATATGCCACATGGCACAATCTCACAAAGTGGACCCACTTAGAGATAAGACTCATCAAATAAAAAATAAAATCTTTGACCTTAAAAAAAAGCTACGTAAATTAGTCTTGATGGGTCCCACAAAGAGTTATCTATTAAATTTTGATAATTCTTAAAAACTAAGAAATTATCACTAAATCTAGATCTTGATAAATAAAGAATTATCTTTAAAAATTGATGATAATTCTCTAACTAGTGATAGAGATAAAATACAACTCTACCAACTCCAAATTTATAAATAGAAGTGTCCTCTCACATTCCAGAGGATGAGAGGAGAAGAGATACTGAAACTCTGTTGCTCTGACACCTTGAAGATTTGAAGCCCTAAAGATCTGCAGACTTGAAGCCATCTAATACAGCACTCAAGCCTGAAGACTTGAGTTTTCATTCTTTGAATATGCTCAAAAGCCAAGAGATCCAAATCAAGATGAAGCCCTCTTGATCTTCATACGCATACAAGGCCAAAGATCAAGCTGAAAGCTTCACAATAAATCCTTACGATTTCATTCGTGAAATCTACCAATCCGTCACTTTCTTTCAAGAAGAATCCTGATTTAAGAATACACTATTTTTAGCCCTTAAATCGAAGAACACGAAGAGAAGAATCAAATGACGTTTTCTTTCATACAGAGGAAAGCCCTAGAGATTGTAATCTCCCTTTTTAAATCAATAAAATTGATTTTGTTCAATACATCTTATTCATTGATTTTCAATTGACAAAATTTGTGTGTACACCCACCTTAACCTGTTCGACCCGTTTTGACTCGTTTAATTTTACTAAATTTATTATTTTTTTATTTTTAAATACCTTATCTAAGATATCTAGTGTCTTGTATAATAAATTTGGTTACAAGTTACAATGATATTGTAATTTAATACTCATTTTTTATAATAAACTTGATTACAAGTTACAATGATATTTTAATTTAATACTCATTTTTTAATCTTATTTAATCTCATGTAAACAATAATAATGCAATATACCGTAGAATATTCTACTTTACTTAATTGAGCTTTATCATATAAGAGAGGAAAGGAAGAGAAAAAATGGGAAAGAAAATATCCTATCCCTTACATTATGTATATGTGTGTGCATATATATATATATATATATATATTTATAAATATGTGTATATATAGTTGGTATATATTTTTTAGATATACGAAAGAAAACGTATAGTATAATAACCCAACGGATAAGAAGGGCTAACCCAAACCCGACCCATTTATTTGTGGGTTGAAAATCCTCAACCCAACCCAACCTGTGAGTTGAAAACTTAAACCCAAACCCGCTAAAACCCGGGCGGGTTGATGGGTCCGGTTGGAAATTGCAGCTCTACGTATAGAATCTATCTTTTTCAAACAGCAGAATAGGACTGTCAATGAGCCGAACTAGCTCGGCTCGGGCTCGGCTTGCATGAGCCGAGCTTGAGCTCAATATTTAGGCTCGCGAGCCAAGCTTGAGCCCAAAAAAAAGCTCATTATTTTAACGAGCCTGAGCCGAGCTTAGGTAGGCTCAGCTCGGTTAAAGCTCGGCTCGGTCTTATATATCATCTATAAATTTATATCTCATAGGTATCGTATATATAATATTAATTATTAAATCCATAATTAATTAGTGGCGTGCTTAAGTCAAAGTAATTAAAAAACCCTAATTAATTTAATTAAATTAGTGCTGAATTCACCAAAAAAAAAAAGAATTATTGTTGAATTGTTTTCTCCCATGCTTTTAACGAGCCGAGCCGAGCTTTTGCGAGCCGAGCTTTTCACGAGCCGAGCTTTTGCGAGCCGAGCCTGAGCCTTGAAAAAATAGCGAGCCTGAGCCGGAAATTTTTTACCTAGCTTGAGCCTAGCCCGAGCTGAGCTGGGCAAAGCTCGGCTCAACTCGGCTCGTTTACACCCCTACAGCAGAATACTCAATGCTCCTTAGTCATTTTTAGAGCCAATACAATCACAATTCTTTTTTTATTCTCAAATATAATAAATAAGATAAAAAAAAAAATGGGCTAAACAAATCAAACAGGAACACAATACTTCTGCACCTAATTCATTTTTTTTTTTGAGATTTAAATCAATACTTTTCAAGTTACTTTTCTATTTTATTAGTTTTTACAAAGTATCATTAAAGAATGTGTAAATAAATTGTACGGTTACCAACAGTGGTTGGCCCGAGAGGAAGGGGCTTGGTCACTTAAGCAAGTGGTCTCGGTATCGAGTCCTTGTGAATGCAGCAAACTTTGTTGGGAGAGGTCCCCGCTTCGGCGCTCGACAGTACCTCGGAGGAATAGTCCTGGGCGAAGCCTGGGATACCTTGGGGAACCGAAAAAAAAAATATTGTACGGTTTAGAACAAAAGTTGTAAAGGTTATAAAATGTACAAAATCAAGATACATATTTACTTTTTGGTGGAAAGATAGGAATCTAATATTTAACTAGAGCGAGTACAGCGAGGTTGTTCACCCCCACAAAGTCATCCGCCAGAGCGTGCGAGATGAACTCAGGGGTGAGCCAAACCAACAATAAGAGTAAAAGTCAAGAGCAACGTTTGCTAATAAATCAGCGACAATATTAGCTTTCTTTAAGATACATTTGAATCTAATAGACTCAAACCGGAGAGATAACGCAAGGATTTTAGCAAGTATAGGTTGGATCTTCCAGGGACCATCAACACAATTCTTAGAAACCGGATCAACAAGACAGGAAGTCAAATTCAACCTCAACCCGAGCACAACCGAGGTTAAGCGCCATAGAGAGGCCGTCGTGCAGGGGCATATGATTCGGCAATAAGGGAGTCACTGGAGCCAATGTGAAGGGCAATAGCACATTGAAAGCGCCCATTGTCATCTCTACAAATGGCACCAACAGCAGCGAACCCCGAATTACCACGAGCCACGCCATTAGTGTTGAGCTTGGAGAATCGGTATTTGGGGTAGAACCAACGAACATAAGTAGTCTTAGTAGTCTTCAACGAATCCGGAGTAGTATTCTTGATGTTGAGAAGGGTTCTGGTACCATCTTGTAGAACGTGGAAATGAGCCGCAGTAGATTTTATAGAAGGCGAGTGTTCTAAAAAAATACGCTTGTTGTGTGTGATCCATATAGCCCAGAAAAAAGTTTGCAAGTGCGGCACCAAGGCAACGTAACTGTGGAGGCTATCTATTAGCATCGAGATCAAAGGCATGAGAGAGCCAATCACGAGGGGTGTCACTAGGGCAGAGTACATCAAGACGACACAACTTTAGTAAAATGGCAGTTAAGGAATAGATGTTTCAGATTTTTAGGTTGATCTTGACAAAGGAAGCATTCCTCCGCTCCAACATTCAACCTGCGAACAAGAAGGTCATTATTAGTAATCCCCCCATTAATACATTTCCAAATAAAATACTTCAACTTTTGAGCACAAGGCAGATGCCAGAGCTTGAGCCAGAAATTACACGTCTGGAGTTAAGAAGGTTGGCAAATAAGAGTATAAGCCGAAGAGATCAAGAACTTACCAGAGGCCATAGGGACCCAAATAATCTTGTCGGATTCAGAACCAACGGAAATCGGAGTAGCAAGTATTCTAGAGGCAATATCAGGGGGCCCACCAACGTATTCCCTTCTGGAAGGGTCTCAAAAAAGACGTAGGAGAAGCAATTTTATAAAAGTATTCAGACTAGATCTCCTTTATTATTATTATTATTATTTTTTAATTTCATTTTTATTGGAGCTAATCAAGGAACCATGAATATCTCTCAATTGTCTCATTATGATGCTCCATATATTCTCTTTTTTATCTTTCCTCTTCTCTATATTCTTTCTATTATGCTCCATTCTTTATATTTTTCTATCTTTCTTATTCTCTCTTCTTTCTATTATTATCTCTTCTTTCTATTCTTCTATATTTCATATTCTCTCTTCTTTTTATTTGTACTGCAACAATTTATTATAAATCATTGAGTAATAAAGTCAGAACCACATCTGTGAGTGTGGGTTTTCTCCCGAGGACATAGGAACATGAAGTCGAACCTCTTGGTGTTCTGTTTTACTTCTAGCTTTGAATTTAACAATTTTGTTGATTTTTTTACATGAGGAATTGAGAATTGACAGATTCGCAAATCTAAAAAAAAAAAAAAAATCAATATGGATTACAGAACTCACACAAACCCTAAAAAACGATCTAATCAAAATTTAGTACCAAAGTTTCACGAATTCTAATTCTCAGCAGTTCGATTTAAAGATTCTTAGCAAGTAGCAACTACTTAGTATTGGCGATGCGGGTTTTGTAATGAATAATATATTAAAAAGATCTGTGACAGACAATATAAACGAACCAATACAACAATCCTTCAAGAGAAATAGGTTCAGGGAGCCTGTCTCAAGATAACCTAAACCGTCGCGTAGCCGTTATTCAAAGCGATCCTTCTTAAATATGACCTGTGAATAAGACAAAGAGAAGAGACAAGAGAAAGGAATATTAAACTATTTGATAAGTCAGTTACAATGCATATCTTAGAGCAAGAAAACCTCAAGAGTTCGAGTGACTCGAAGTCTATAACATGTATTGAGAAATACACATATATATGACTGCCTTTTATCTTTCTCTCTCAATGCCTTTACTCACTGTTGTCTTCTACCTCTTAAATTTTCAGATTTTCAGAGATTCTCCAGATTGCCTTTAGTGGAGGATATGTTCTGCTAGTTATAGGGAATTTATCCTCTCAAATTAGGACAAATGTCACTCAGTCAAGTGTCCACAAAGGTGCTTTTAAATATCCTCATGCATTTAAAGCATATCCTAAATGCCACGTGTATTTCAACACGCCTAAGTTATTTCCAAAAAGTAGGATGAGTCACTCAAACTTTAAAACTTTCTCTGTGATAGGTTGCTTTAGATCTAGAAGAACACGGATTGAATGACACGTGTTGCATGCATACAAATCTAAAAGCAACGTTTCATTCTTGTCGCCATTTCAGATAAGACAAAACCCCATTTAAATAAGTTAGACAACAGATATTATAAGTAACTGAGGTTTTATCATGTGATGTTCATTCTGAAGAATTTTTCTCAATCAACTTTAAAGTAAATGAGTCACTTAAATGTCAAAAATTTCTTTCTAGACTTCATATATCTCGAGGGAACTCCCTTTGGCAGCTATTTTCCTTCAAAGGAGGCCAAAAATAACTTTTTATAGTTACAAGTTGATCAATGTATTCTCGAGTTATCTATATAGAGAACTCGAAATTGAGTTTCTCAGCAGGGAACTCGTTTTCATGACCAATAGTCCTTGTAAAGAGGAGCTTATCTTGGAATCCTTCAAGGTTTATAGTTCCAGTAACCAATCCGAGTGCCCTCAACGTTAATGAAATCAGAAGTAAATATGTTCCCTTGTAAACTCCTTTAAAGTAAAGTGGGAGAAAGTCTCTTAAAGTACGTTGGAATCCATATTCAGGAACTACTTCTGGAGATGGTGTGAATTTGACTTTTGAAGCTCTTTCCGCTAAGGATTTGGTTTAGAAGTCAAAGTATTTTATCCAAAATATTATTCGAAGTCAATTCCTAAGGAAGAATAAGAGTGACTTCGAAATCTACTTTGTAATTTGAATGCATTTAAGAGTGCATTCGAGGGTGATAGTCCATGTCTTTGTCCTTCGAAGGGGACAAAATCATTAGTCTTTTTGAGGGTGACTAACCTTTGACGATTTGACCATCTCGAGGTGGTTAGCCTTCGCGTTCACTTTAGTAGGAGAAAATATAACTCCTTCTAATTTACCCTCTGGAGGTGGTTGGCCCTCGAATTCACCATCTGGAGGTTGTTTGCCTTCGATTTGAACTTCAGTAGGAGAAAGTATACCTGCTTCACAGTTCTTTCAAAACAAAATATAATAAATGGTCCTTCGAAGTCTATGGATACGATCCAAGGCGACTTCTGAGTTAGAAGGGATAAAAAGTGCCCTCGAAGATCTCTTTTTAAGGGAATGACCTTTAAAACATGAAATAAGGAAATAAAATTATTCGAAGTCTCTTCTTGGGTATGAATAGATGTGACTTCGAGGTTTTATTTGAAGTTCATATGTTTAAAGAGTCCATTAGGGGTAGTATACCCTTCTATATGTCATTCAAGAGGGACAATGCCCTTTAGAAGGAATGGAGAAATCCATAATCCTTTGATTATTTCGAGGGTAATTATCATGCTTGATAACGAATGTAAATCCTTATTTCTTTGGTTATTTCAAGGGCAATTAGCCCATGTCTGTTAGGTTTTGAAAACGTGGTGTTCCCCCATAAGTTACTTTTCAAAAAATGTTGCTTCTCCAAGAAGCTTTCCTTTTTGGTGATAAGGACGGTCAGATATCTCTGAGCTGTTTCAAAATCACTTTCTTACCAAATGGTCTAATCAACGTGCAACTGTTGTTGACAGCTAGCATGTGAAAAATGGATGTGTAGCAGGTAACTACTTTATTGAATGATTTAGTGTGTGCAGCTATACCGAGTAAACATATATGCGCGCATTCTAGATAGCGTCACATGTTTAGTGGGATTAATTACATCGCCTGATCACCAATAGCCCCCAGTCTCTATTTTCCTCCGCTAGAGAGGAAAGCATGAGATCGTACCTTGAGAATGATGGGCATTAAATATTCGTTCTTCGAGGAGGTGCGTTTTAAATGTGAGCTATCATGCATTGCAGACATGATGATTGTCTTTTGGGATAAAGTGAACCGCCAAAGAACCTTTTGGAGTCCAGCAAAGAAGTCATCATTCTTCTATAAATAAAAGTTTCTTTGAAGAAGAAAGCTTCCTGCAACTTGAGTTTTTGAGCTTTCTGAGTTTACTGAGTTTTTGCTTTCTTCATTTCTTCCTTCCTTTTAACAACCACTGTAATGGCTTCCAAGAAGATTATTTCCGGAAAGAAGGTAGACACCAAGCTGGTGGTGTCTACTGAATCATTCTGGGAAGGGGTCAAGCGTCGCTAGCCTTCCGACATTGTTCAAAGCGGAGAGGACATGGCCCGAAGTCGAGGGGAGAGGTTGGTGGAGACGTACATGGACGCCAACTTCCTGCAGCTGTTCCCATGGGAGAGGTACAATAGTTACACCCCCTCAACTTCCTGAAGCGGAATGTCAGACTATCTGCAGTGTTGTACGTGGAGGCGGAGTTCGAGTTTCGTCCTTACCACTGAAGAGGGATCAGACTGTTGTTGCACCCTGCAAGAGGGAGAGTTCCCTCGGAACACCAACAGCTGGCTTGCGCTAAAGCCAGAGGACAGAGCCTTCCTAGTGATTGTGCACCCTGGGTACCTCCTGAGCTTTGTGAGGGAGCATGGAAGCAACTACCCAACATACAACCCTAACCGCGTGCTCCGGCAATTCGGAATGGATCAAACTGCTCCCTCTCACAACATTGCAACCATCAAGACTTCAGAGCTTGCAATGGAGCGAGTGAGACAAAGATTCTCCTGGGCATATAGGTATATGGGGTTGCCTATGAACTAGGAAGCCATCCCTGCTTCCATAGAGGGCAGGATCTCTCCATGGTGGGAGGATTACTGGATCAATGCTTTGAAGCATTTGGATGAGTTCTGCATTGGTCAAGCTATGAAGTCAAAGGCCGACTTTGGTGGAGCTAAAGAGTAGAGGCTGAAGAAGACAGAGAAGAACCATCAAGTCCAAATAGGGGACGGTCATCTCACCCTCCATGATATCCCTAGTCACCTTCTAATCATAGACATTTATGAAGGGAGGAAGGAAGGAGGAGAGGAGTTTGTGGAGACTTTTGATAAGGCTCATGCTGGCCCGCACGAAGGAGATGAAGAAGAAGAAGTAAGAGAAGAAGAAGAGGAGGATGAAGATGAGGATGAAAATGTCCCCATAGGGGAGCTCCTGGTTCACAGAAGAACTCGGAGTGCCAGAGTCCCAAGGATTCCTTCTCTTCCAAAGGCACCTTTGCCTCCAGGGCCAATAATCTTTGACCGGGTCCTCCTAGAGGGACCTCTCCTTGCAAGGGAAATGCCAGACCCCCCAAAGGAGCAGTGCACAAGGGTGAAATCCATTGTTGCCCGCACTATGAAGGTATGTATAATTTGCTTATGTCCTTTATCCTTCTGTCTTGATTTCTCCTGTCATGTATCTGAATTTGGTTTGTTGATCCTTTGGCAGACGTCAGTTGAAAGGGAAGAGGAGGGACTCGAAGTAAGTAATACTTTAGTCAAATCCCCTCCAAGGTAGAGTTCCCGGGTGTCAGCTGGGACCTCAAAGGAGGGAGCAACACCTGGGACGTCCACCAGCAGTAGAGTCCTCCTTTCTTCAGAGAGGCCTTCTTCTGGTTCTCCTCTTGGCAGGGTTCCTCTTCCCCTGGGAGGATCTGTTGGTTGAGTTCCTATCAGCAGGAGTCCACCTCCTCGAGAAGATGCTGCAGCTAGCTCTTCAAGGGCTCCCCCTCCACTCTTCGAGAGCTCTTCCTCTGGTAAGTAGTTCTCTTGTATAAGTTAGATGTTTGAATGCTTTCCTTTTACTAACCTTAACTGTCTCTCTTGTGCAGCTCTTACAGTGAGAGAGGAAGGAAGAGTTGGGGCTAGGAGACCTCAAATTACCCCTCCTACCTTGCCCCAAAGGGACCTTAGCAAGGCTCCCATAGGAGGGGTACAAGAGAGGTAGAGCCCTAGGATGAGCAGGGACCCTCCTGCTCCCCCAACTATGATTTCTGGTAGTGCCACTACCAGAAGAGAAGAGGGAGGAGGGGCCTCAAAGGCTGCCAGTGATGAAGTCTTAGCAGTTCCTCCCTTGGTCACCGTCTATCATCTCTATAATGTAAGTTTCCTTTTCCCTCGAACCTTTCCTTCGAATTCTATTTTTCTTGTAAAATATTAGATAATTCTAACACTTTGTTTCTTGCAGGATGATGAGGATGAAATAACTTCCCCTATTCCTTCGCATATTAGAGAAGGGGCAGAGAGTGTTGATGAAGTAGCTCCTCCTATACAGACAGAAGTTGAGGTTGCTGCTTCAAATAAAAAGGATGAGGTTGCATCCAGATCTTCATCCGGTCCCACAGAGGCCACAACTATACATACTAAAGTGGTCCCTCCTGCACCTTCTGCACATGTCCAAGAACCTCTCATCCCTGCTGATGATCTTGTGAGGACGAGTGCTGAATAGACATATGAAGTCACTTCTCCGGTGGAAGCAGAATTAGAAGTACCATCTTCCCCTCCTATAGCTCCTACTTCGGTTCAGGTACCTGCAGAAGTCCTTGCTACTGAGGCCCCTGCTCCAACTCCTGAAGTGGCATTGTCTTCTAATGTGAAGCAGAAAAGAGAACACTTTTCTATACCAGCCATCCAGAAGAGGAGGGAGTTGTCCCCTGGTCCAGTGAATGATCCTGAAGAAATTGAGAGAAAATATTGGATGGATCTGATCAGGGCGACTTACAGAGATTTGTTTCCAAAGACAACCCTGCCAAATCAGAAGTTCAGAAGCTTTGGATATAGAGAGTTAGGCATGCTTTTGGAGATAATGAACTGCAGAAGTCTGCATAACATTACTGCTGAAGACTTGGAGGAATGGGGGAAGACTGTGATCTGTCTGAAACAAATGGACTTCCAGCTGGAATGGTTGGAGAATTGGCTGGAGCAGCTGAAGACCAAGGTGGAAAAGTTAAGCAAGGTGAAAGAACTCGAGACTACTGTCTTGGTGGAGACAGAGGAAATGATTAGGCTCCAGGGGTTTTCGAAGGCTTCAAAGAAGATGTGAAGGAAATGGAAGAAGAAATCATTCGTCTTGATCGCCTAATGAAAAACTCTACTGAGTTACTTGGAAAATTCAAGCAAGCTCAAGAGGACGCAACTTGTGATTTATCCAAGGAACAAGTAAAACTTATGGAGGCACATACTGTTCTTATGAGGGCAAGCATTCTAGTTCAAGGAGCTTCAATGCTACGACTGCTCGAAGTAGCCTTCGAGGGCATCACTGAGACTCAACTCACTGGAGTACAGTAGTCTTATTTTCTTTTTCTTTGTACTGTACTTCTCATGTATAAGATAGAATTCTTTTATAAAGACAAATTCATTCATATACTCAATAAAAGTACTTTCTCAACCATTTCCTATTTATAGTCTCTTCAATTGCATTTTCTTCCAATGGTATGATCTTGTAATATCCTGAAGCTTGAGTAGAAGTGACTTCAAAGGGTCCTTCCCACTTAGGAGCAAATTTAGGCTTGATGGCATTACTCCGTGCGTACCAAGTTGCGCGTAGGACTGGTTCATCAACTTGAAAACTTCGGGGTCTAACTAGCTTGTTGTAGGCTTGAGCTATAATTTGATGATAATACAAATTACTTTCCAAAGTTTTTTGCCTTTTCTCATCCAAATTATCTAACTCATGAGTATATATAAGAGCAAAGTCTCTGAAATCCCAGTCCACTCTGCTTGCATGTAAGATCCTTGCAAAGGCAACCTGTAAGTCAACTGGAAGAAGGGTTTCTGCTCCAAATACGAGGGAGAAAAGAGTTGCATTCGTAGCTTAGTGTTTGCTCACCCTATATGCCCATAGGGCTTGAGATAGTGATTCATTCCACAGCGAAGGCTGATCATACACCAATTCACTAAGGATTTTGATCAAGTCTTGTTGGTAGCTCCAGCTTGAGCATTCCCTTGAGGATATTAAGGAGTAGATTTGTTATGATGAATTCAGTAATAATTTTTCATCTCTCTTACTGGCTTGTTAAGGAAGGAGGATCCATTGTCTGTAATGATCCTTCGAGGTGGACCAAACCGAAGGACAAGTTATTCGTGATAAACTGAGCTATGGAAGCTCCGTTAGCTCTTCTCAGTGGGATAACGTCAAACCATTTGGTGAAGTATTTTGTAGCCACCAAGATCCAAGAATGTCCTCTCCTACTCCTACTATTAATAGGTCCAATCTGATCCTGGCCCCAAGTATAAAATGACCATGGAGTAATGATTGATTGCATTTCCTAAGAAGGTTTACGGGGGAATGTTATCTTGAACTTGACACCTTACGCACTTCTTTACAAAGTCAGCTGTGTCTGCTTCCAATGTAGGCCAGTAATATCCCAAGTCTTGGAGCTGCTTGTACAATTCCTCTTTCCTTGGTGAGATTCAGATGTACCACCATGGACTTCTTGAAGGACAATGAAGATTTCTTGAGTGCTAAGGCAACGCAAAGGGGTGCAATTGAGCTCATTCGACAGAGTGCTCCTTGTTCCATATAAAATCTGATGACCTTTGGTTTGAGCTGAATAGCCTCAAACCGATCTTGAGGTAGAACCCATCTCGAAGGTATCTGATATACGGTTCCCTTCAGTTTGTGTGTTCATGAACAGGGAATGCTTCTACAACATCAGGAGGCTCTTGACATTTCGCACATGAGAGTTGTAGTTTGGCAACTTCGAGTGCCATTGAAGGCCAATATATATCTGACCTTTGAAGTCGTCTGTACAAAGGAATAGACTCTAGAAGTCCACAGGTATCTTGGTGCATGGCTTGCAGTCTTTCCATCGCTTCCTTTGGTCCAAGACATTTGAACAAAGCTCCACTGATCCCCTTATAATAAAGAACTTTACCTTGTTTGGCAAAGTTCATTAATATTTTGAGAGGGGTAGTAGGAGTATGATAAAGGAGATTGTCTAAGTCATAGGCAATTTGATACCTCCAGTCTATCTCTGGGATGTACTCCTCATCTTCTTAAAGAAGTTGAGTGAAGGGAGTAGACCTTCGAATGACCTCCAAAGTGGTTGTGTGAAGCTCCATGTGAAGGCTACTTCCTAAATTGACCAAAGCATTAGCATGCTTGTTCTTGCTTCTCATTGTATAAGTTAAAAAGTAGCTTGTAAATCTCCAAAGGAGAGCTTGTATAGCTGTCCTATAAGGAATCAATGCGAGTTCCTTGACTGCGAATTCTTCATTTATCTGAGAACCAACCAAAAAGGAATCACCATATATCTTGATGTTTTGTACGTTCATCGGCTGTGCCAATGTAAGACCAATCAACAAGGTTTCATATTCTGCTCTATTGTTGGTGCAAAGGAAATCAAGCTTGAAGGAAAACGAAAACTGTTGACCAGTTGGAGAAACTAGTTCAATTCCTGCTCCACTACCTTGTGAATTAGATGACCCATCAAATTTCATCTGTCATTCTTCCTCAGAAGCTACAGATACCTCATTTATAATGTCATCTTCTTCTTTATGGGTGGAAAATGCCGCCAAGAGGTCAGCAGCAATAGCTTGTCCTTTGATAGCTTTAGGAGTTTCACATATGATTTCAAATTGAGCTAGTTGGAGTAGCCATTTGATATGTCTTCCAAAGAGAATGGGCTGAGATAGAAGATACTTAACAAGATCACTCCAAGTGACTAGGTGAATGGAATGTGAAAGTAGATAATGCTTCAGCTTATTCATCATATGCACCAGAGTTAGACAAGACTTGTATATCCTGGAGTATCTGACCTCAGCCCCTGCAAAATTCTACTAACATAATAGACAGGTCTTTCAAGGCCTTTCTCATCCTCCTGAGCAAGTAGATCACCTATGACTTGGTTCATGAAGACAAGATATAACCGGAGAGGCTTCCCTCGAATGGGGGCCATCATGGTGTGGGGGTGAGCAAACACTTGCTTAATTGCTTCAAAGGATTGCTGATGCTCCTCCTTCCATGCGAAAGGAGCATTCTTGTTCAATAAAGGCATAAGTGGGATGAGGTATGTTGAAAGTTCAAGATTGAACCTTCGGATGTAGGAGACTCGCCCAAGAAACGATTTTAGCTCATTTTGAGTTCGAGGAGAAGCTAATTCAATTATAGCTCTAGCCTTTGCAGGGTCAAGATTAATACCATGCCTATGGACTACAAACCCAATGAACTTGCCAGATGAAACCCCGAAGGCACACTTCGCTGGGTTCATCTTGAGTTTATACAGCCGGCATCGTTGGAATACATTTTCCAATATAGCAAGATGGTCTTCCCACTTTGCTGATTTAATAACCAAATCACCAACATAATCCTCAACTTTTCCATGAAGCATGTCATGAAAAATAGTAGTCATGGCCCTTTGGTAAGTAGCACTAGCATTTTTTAGACAAAAAGGTATGACTGTATAATAGAAATTGCCCAATGGGGGTTCTGAAAGCAGTTTTTCAGCATACCTTGGGCCCATAAGGATTTGGTTATAACCTGCAAAACAATCCATGAATGAAAACATTTCATTCTCAACAGCAGCGTCAATAAGAATATCCATCTTAGGCAAAGGGAAATCATCCTTAGGACAAGCTTTATTTAAGTCCCTAAAGTCTACACAACATCTAATTTGTCAATTATTATTTTTTACAGGGACAACATTAGATAACCAGGCAGTATATTAGATGGACTTGATAAACCCGCTTGCAACAACTTCACGATCTCAGCCTTGATCTATAACTCGATATTTGGCATGAACACAAACTCACTGAACTGACTAGATAGGGGAAAGATGTAATCTGTGAGTTACAAGCCCGGGATCAAGACCAGGCATTTCTTCATAGCTGCATGCAAAAACATCTTTGTACTGGGTGAGCAATGCTATGAAGACATTCTTCTGGTCTGAATTGAGATAGGAAGAGATTTGTACAGGCTTGTTGACACTCGGATCTTTTCCGAGGTCAACTATACACAATTCTTCTTGAAAAGTCTAAACACCATCCTGTAGGTGCTCTGGGGCTTCTTCAAGTTTGGATTCTGTAGCTATCGAAAATTCATCACTAGGGGGACACTGCAAGATGTCAATGGATGGAGCCCCCTGTAGTTGTCACAATCTGTAGACAGATCTTTCATCAGGAAGATCCATTATAACACATCAGACCTTCGAAGGCCGTCAGTCTTCGGAAGAGGATGGTACTGAACGATCAGTGGGTTCAAGTGTGGCCCACAAAGGCAAGAGAGTTCTTTGTGGCTTGGCTACATGGCATTCCCCCTCCGGGGCGAATCTGTCATAGTGTGTTGCTTCTGCAAAGTGGGTTTCTGACTCATCAAAAGGAAAGGGCTCTGCTACAACTCGGACAACCTTTTCGTTCCAAATACCCTTCAAACACCGATGGTATGAGGAGGGGACCTCCTTCGCTCGGTGTATCCATGGTCTTTCTAACAACACATGGAATGGTGCTCTGTTATCAATGACATGACATAAAGCAGGAAATTTGAAGGGTCCTACCCGAATGTTGAGTGTAACATACCCCATAGTTTGCTGCACTGATTATTGAATCCCAAAATTTGGATTTGATTGGGGACAATGCATTCCTTCGAGACTCCAATTGCTTCCAAAATTTTAGAGGGATGAGGTTGACAGTAGAACCATTGTCAACAAGCATCATTCGAACGTCTACATCCTGCAAAGTGGCATTTAAGTAGAGTGGCTTGTTATGGTTCTCTGAAGAAGCCATCATATCTTCCTCTGTGAAGGTGATAGCAATCTTGCTGAGTCGAGGGGGGGTAATACACAAAGGCTTCCTGATTATAGCACTTGTAGTGATGTTTTTCAATAATAGCTAGCAACACTCGAGTGGCCTTATTCCTCATCTCCGGACTGGACTACATATCTTCAAAGAACATCTGAAAACTGGTGATGGTACGCACAACTTCACTTGACTTAGGGTCCAACTCACATTTGGCATGGGTGGAAAGCATACACACGGCATCCTTTCCTTTCCCTTGATGTTGAAGAAGGGGATTAGTATGTACCTTATCTTCTAGGATATCGATGCCTCCAGCAGCCAACCTAACATGAAATAGCTTCCTCAAGGCCCAACAATCAAAAGTAGCATGTCAAGTATTGCGGTGGAACTTGCAATAATGCAGGGATTTCTTGTCTGCTTCTGAGGGTTCTCGTTCAACAGGTAGTAGCGATACATGATTATCTTTGATCCATACCTGCCACAAGGCATCAAGCTGAGCGGGAGAACAGGTTACCTCGGGAGGTGGTGCACGCTTCTCTCGACTGTTGGTGTTGTTGTTGTTGTTACTGTTGCTAGGCCTGCCTTTCTTCTTTAGAATGAGCTCTTCCTCCTTCTCCGTAGTGACAACGAGAGTGCGCTTCTTCTCTCCTTTCTTCTCAGGAGCAGGAATGTAAGCATTTGTTCTTGGTGGATTCATAGAGCTTGGTGAAGCTTTTGATGTCATGATTCTCCAAGTGCACCCGGTAAAGAAGGAGCATGCCATTAATGCAAATCCTGACAAGCTTCCCCTCAATAGCTATCTCAATGCAAGTAATCGCAAGATCTCTGAAACGCTTGACATAATCCACCAGATCTTCATCTGGCCTTTGTCTTTCACGGCTAAGGTCGATGATAGTGATCTTCTCCTCCATGATGAAGGAGAGTTAGGGCAAAGGGATTGGGGCCAAATTGAAATTTTAGAAAACTTTACTCAAGGGCAATTTTGGCATTTCAACACTTTCAGTGAAAAAAATCACTAATCTTAAAATGTTTTAAAGAGTTTGAGCTTACCATAACAAGACTTTTTCCATGCACTGAAACATCATTTCGACCTTGTGCATTTCCCTTACCTTTAAAAACCCAAGAAAAAAATAGAGCAAGATATACACACGGGACAACAAAATACCAAGCATCCACAATAATGTTGCCATCGAAGGGATAAAAAAATGGTAAGCCAATTCAATCTTCAGGGCCATCTCCTCCACAAAAAGCTTCACTCTGTCATAGCGATCGTTCAACTCTTTGATTCTCCTTATAACTATCTGGTGTCGTGCCTTGATGGAACCCCGCATATCCTCCGAATCATATGAGAGCGGACTCTCTCAATCTTCGCACTCCACGCGTCTTCAACTAGACACGTTATCTCAGCATCCAAGTCCTCAGCATGTTGATACACTGGGTTAATCCGCCATCCCATAATAGCACTGCCTAGTTCTTCAAAGAGAAAAATAAATTTTCCATGTACGTAATCAAACCATCAACAGATAAAGTTAAGAGCTTCCACCACCTAGAGATTATGAAAATTCCGTTCGTTAACCACTTCACAAAGATATCGAGTTAACAAAAACAACTACTTGGTCGAGACATCCCAAATCATCATCGTAACTTCTCCAAAAGTCACAATAAGGTCCATCCACATACCTTTGTCATTGGGAAGTGGCAAACTGAACGGAAATGACGATCAAAACTCCAGAAGTATCACCTCGTCAAAGCTTTCTTTAATTCAACATCATCGACTGGATGAATGAACATCGGTTCCCATCGCTCTTCAAAGCGTGCCATAAGTGTCCTCCAGCATGAAGCACTTGCAATATGGGAAGGGCTTCCGCTCCTTGAGCAACCATTGGGTTCTCATCAGCCATCGCTTACTTTACAAGAAACAAGCAAAAGAGAGGGATGCGCTACGTTAGTAAGCAGATCCCGTCTTAAATAAAGCTGCAACGTGCGCAAGTTCCCAAGAACATGCATAATTACATAGCATTTATGGAGTTGCCAAGCGAATGATTGAACTACCACAAATCGATAATTACTCGAAAATCAAATTCATAGGAGAAAGTTACATCAATATTCATGCAGGTGCAATCAAAAACTTGAACGAAAAGATATGCATTAATTACAAAATATTACAGAATTGCAACAGCAACCAAGGCTGCTCACCCCGTCCATAGTACTCAAAATGAGGGGGAGAGGAAGCAAGAAGGAACATCTTCACAGATAAAACCATAAATCGATACCGAAAGGGTGGAAAAAGTTGTTCGCTAGCTCTATCTTCTCTTCGAATAGACACCATCAGGAATCCAAAACCTCCACACTGTCCTTCAAGAAACGCATGGAGTCTATACAATGCCTCTCACTTTCCCAGAGGCGCCGCATTTCATTCTAGTACTGATGATGAGCCAATTTGAAAATTGATTCAAGCCAATGATAAAATGACATCTGGCAAGGTCAATTATGTAATTACATACTGCATTATGAATTCATAACATATATTCGAAATTCTATACACCTACTCTTTTTAGGAGAGTAATTCATTTCGAAAGCCCATTTAACATAGGAGGATTATTCGAAATCAGTATACAGTTGGAGGATCCACTCGAGATAGACCTCAAACTAATATTCATTCGAAAGAGACCTTTCAAAATATTGTGTTGCCTTAGACATTAAAGAGCAATGCAGGTTAACCACCTCGAGACAGTCAATTCGTCATTTCATATAAAGAAGTTATCAACATAGTGCTATCTTTATGTTGCAGTCATTGGCAGGCATTACGAGATAGAATCTTGAAATGACAAGTTTACTATCCCAAAATCGTGTAACGTTTAGGGATAGTCATATAAGTAAAGACAACTTTGAAGATAATCGCTCGAAATGATCATCATGAAAGCATAAAGTTATGAATTATAAGAGAACACTTCCTGATATTCATTACTATTCGAAGTTAGTGAATTCGAAGTCACTTATTTAAAGTATAAGGGGAAATAAACATTAGACTTTTAGGAATGGAGGGCCAGAGAGGTAAGTCCTATCAAGATCTTGAAGCATTTAAGGACTTGAATCAACATAGAACGGTAACATATCATTAATTTTATGACGGCATACGCATTACTAATCCAAGAGTTTCGAATACATTCATTGAAACGTTATGATCCTTAATGAAGCGTTTTGAACATTTGAATCAAAACGCTTGTATACATTAATATTTTGAGTGTATTGAATGAAACGTTGCAAATGGCTCAGTAATGGATATGAAGCTATAAAAGGCCAATGATACATCAGAAAGGGAGATTGGATTCCTTGGCATTTTTGACATACTCTGAGAAATAGCATAGCTTTTTCTTGAGAATCTTCTTTCTGAAACAAGTTCTGTGTGGACCTTTCTGTTAATTTCTGATTGATCTCTGTTTTGTATCCCTCTTATTACATCTCTCAAGGAAACCTTACATTGGAACGGTCATCTCTCGATTTAGGCCAGTGTAAGCAAGCATTTGAACCTTCTTTTTGCACAAATCATTCAGGGTAACTTATTTACCGATTTGTGCATCACCAGTACTACAAAGCAAGATCACCAACCTCACCTTCATTCACAGTGCACGCTTTCGCCCGCACAGGGCCTGAAGAGCCTCGATCTCAGCACGTCTACTCTCGTTAGCAGACCATGAAGGATGGGTACGTCATAGCCTAAGAACAATTTCCAAATCACGTTGTCGAACAATAAGGCAATGCTATCCAGCCATAAAGCAACCTAGTTGACCGTCGAGTAGCCATCGACAATTGAAAATACGAGGATGAGTGACACAATGTGCGTGACAAACAATTAACTCAAGTTCTTGACACTCAGTCTCACTGGAGAAACATGCGACCTCTTGTCGAATGATCATAATCTCTGCCCACTCAGCCTGATTGTTAGTAACTAGCGGAGGCAGCGATAGCTCCTCACATAAATCGGGGTAAAAACGAAAGCTCACGTAAACTCCGAAATAGTGTTCCTTCACATCCTCCGGCCACCGATTAAGAAGACGATTGACGCTCAAGTTACCCTCTTGAAAGTGATAACGTAGCGACCGCAACACCTCATATCTAGAAGTAACATCAAGATGATATTCTACAGCAAGAGCCATGCAAGGAACAAACAAACCACCAAATGCAAAGAAAATCAAAGGAGGAAGGATAGACATTTCGGTAAAGCACTGCATGCTTGTATGTAATAACACAAAAGGGGAGGCACTAGCACTCTATAGACACGACACAATACAAAGACCGAGATAAATGCACCTTTTCACAAGTACATACATAAATATGTGCACCAGCGCAACAACATATATGAGGTTGATCACAAAAACATGGGGAAGGAGAAGGCCAAGAAATCACAAGTGATCTACCACAAGATCCAGTTGAATTTTGGGAGAAAAAAATTGATTTAATTAATTGTGTTAAGTGAACAGTAATTGGGTTTATACCCACTAAACTAACTAGTGCTATTACAATAATAACCCTCGTTATTTCTAACACTCCCCCTCAAGCTGAAGCATAGATATCGATCATTGCCCAGCTTGCAAAGAGAGGATCTCAGAAGAGAAGGACCAACAAGCTTGTGAGAACATCTGCAGCCTGCTCTGATGATGGCACAAACTGGGGAAAGATATTACTAGACCGGACTTTCTCCTGAATGAAATGAACATCGATCTCAACGTGTTTGGTTCTCTCATGTAGAACCGACTCAGATGCAAGCAATATTTCCGACGTGTTATCATAGTATAGGAGTGAAGGTTGTCGAGTAAGAAAGCCAAGCTCTCCAAGGATAGAGTGAAGCCACATAATCTCACAAGTGCCCTGGGCCATAGCCCTATATCCAGCCTCTGCAGAAGATCGGGAAACCACAAACTGCTTCTTACTTTTCCAGGAAATAAGATGGTTCCCATAAAAGGAAAAAATATCAGACGTGGATCTCCTATCAGTTTTGGACCCAGCATGGTCCGCATCAGAGAAGCATGAGGCATCACAGGAAATGGTGGAGTCATAAAAAAGACCAAGGCCTGGACAAGACTTAAGGTACCTCAAAATATGATAGACGACATCCATGTGAGTAGTCCATAGTGCGTGCATAAACTGAATCACCAAGCTAAATCAGGCCGGGTATTGGTCAAGTAAATAAGCCTCCTAACCAATCTCTGATAGATACACGGATCGGGTAGAAGATCACCAGACTCAGCTGACAACTTGATATTAACGTCCATAGGATCAAATGTTGGTCTGCATCCTGTCATCCCAGTGTCACACAAGAGATTTAAGGTGTACTTCCGTTGGGAGAGGAAAATACCACGCTTAGATCTAGTAACTTCTATGCCCAGAAAATACTTCAGATTACCCAAATCCTTAATGTCAAAAGCAGAACTAAGGTCTTTCTTGACATGAGTAATCCCAACATCATCATCTCCAGTGAAGATGATATCATCAACATAAACAGATAAGATCACACACACGTTCCTTTAGATTTGCGCTAGAGAAAGCATGTATGATCATTATGGCGTCTCAAAAAACCCATATTGAGAACCACGTCACTGAACCAAGCAAACCAAGCTCTGGGAGACTGCCTCAACCCATACAACGATTTCTTCAATCGACAAACCATGCCGGCATACCCCCCTCAGCCCGAAAACCCGGAGGAGGATCCATGTAGATAGTCTCATCGAGGTCCCTGTTCAGAAAGGCATTTTTGACATCCATTTTGTGGAGGGGCAATGAGTGAGAGGCAGCAAGGGAAATCAAGAGTCGAACAGTGGTGAGTTTTGCTACTAAAGCAAAAGTGGCAGTAAAGTCCTTGTTAGGCACTTGGGTAAAGCCTTTGGCGATGAGTCGGGCTTTAAAATGATTGACAGTCCCGTCGGCATTGTGCTTGACACTGAACACCCATCGGCAACCCACTGTTTTCTCCCTCTGAGGAAGAGGAACCAATTCCCAAGTGTGATTAGCCTGTAACGCCCCCATTTCCTCCTGCATAGCAGAAGTCCTCCCGGACTGACTGTGGAATGGAAATAGAATCAATTGCCTCAAGAAATCCCTGAAAAGAGGTAGATAAAGCACTATACGACATATGGTGTTCAATAGGATGGTCAGTGCTACAAGAGAAATTAAGGTGAGCAGGAGGACGACGATCCCGGATAGGGTATCGTTGGGGTGAGAGAAAGGAGGAAGGAGAGAGAGTACCTTCATTCTGAGGGGATATCGGCACGGGGGGCCAAGGGCAATGGAGTACCTGCAAGTGAAGGTAACGTGTCCAGAGAAACAACACTATATCAGTAGGAGTATCATCACGAACACTAATAGGAGCATAAAAACAAGAAGAGGGCAAGGTAAAGATAAGCCAGACAAAGAGTGTGGGCTGCTCGTGACATCAGAGCAAGGGAAAAAAGGAGTAGACTCCCAGAAAGTGACATCTAGGGAGTGTATCATACGCCCAAAGGAATGATCAAAACATCTATACCCCTTAAAGTGGGAAGCATAGCCCATAAAGGCGCACCGGATCGACTTATCGTCAAGCTTTGTCCGAGAAGGGTGCCGATTTTGAACAAAGCACACACCCAAAAACCCGGGGGGAAGAGGAAACAAGGGTTTATTGGGCTGAAGAACACTAAATGGGGAAGACCTTCCTAGTACTTTGTTAGGAACCCGGTTAATAAGGTAAGTGGTTGTAAGCACAACCATATGCCAGAAAGACGTAGGGATAAACATCCCCCGAAAAGACATTGGGTAACATCTATAAGATGTCGGTTTTTGCATTCAGCTACCCCGTTTTGTTCAGGAGTATAAGGACAAGTGAGCTGTTGGAGAATGCCCAAGCTGGACAAGTGAGCCACTAGATCATTGGTGATGTATTCCCCCCCTCTCATTATTAGTCCGAAGACCCCTAACTACAGTGGAAAATTAGGTTTTAACCATAGTAAGAAACTGGCACAAGGTAACAAAAGCATCAGATTTTTTCTTAAGCAGGTAGACCCAAGCACACTTAGAACAATCATCAATAAATGTGACATAATACCGATGAACAGACCTAGCAATAATCGGGGAGGGCCCCCAAACATCAGAATGAATTAAATCAAACATAGTAGGAGAATGATGCATATGAGAAATATAAGGCTTTCGACAATGTTTCAAAAGTTCACACACATGACATTTGAATGGAGATTGTTTGCAAGCAACAAACAAGCTAGGAAACATTAAACAAAGATACTGAAAATTAACATAGCCCAAATGGGCATGCCACAAATGAATGTCTTAGGCAAGAAACATAAAAGGGAAAATCAAACACAGGAGTAGTAGCAGCTTGCAAAGCATGATTAGGAGCCTGAGAAGGTGGTGGATCTCCAAAGTAGTATAGTCCATCGCGCTCATACCCCTGCCAAAAATCCTCTTCGAAGTCCGGTCCTGCAAGAAGCAACGATCAGGTAAGAAGATGACAGCACAATCAAGGGATTTTGCAAGACGACTAACAGATAAGAGATTAAAAGCAACGGAGAAAAGAGAAATATCCGATGAAAGTTTGACTGTTCCTTCACTACTAATCGTAGCAACGGATCCATCAGCCAAACGTATAGATCTGTGAGTATGAGTCAATGGGGAAGAAAAAAGGGAAAACTTATTCATCATATGATCATTCGCATCGGAGTCCAGAACCCATGAGGGGGACTCAGAGCGAACATGGAAGGCAACGGGAATACCTGAGGATAAAGTAGTAGTGGAGGTAGTCAAGGGAATAGACGGTATTGAAGTCGAGGTGGAGCCTAGTAATGACAGCTGTGCCATATGGGCTTGGAGTGCTGCCACCTAAGCAGAGAGGGAAGGAGCAAGAGGCTCTGAGGTCTAGCAACTGCAGCACCTCTAGGAAGGGGGCCATTCTTCCTTTGGAATTGTATCTTCAATTCAGGGTGAAGTTTCCAACAAGCTTTCTTTAGGTGTCCAAGATTCCCACAGTGACGACAGGCCACCCTCTTTCTCCCATAAGACCGAGTACTATACGGACCTGCTGAGGTAGCAAAAGCCATATGATCAGTCACCTCTCAAGTAGTAGGTATAGTAGTAGGAGTAGAAATAAGACTCCGACGCTCCTCCTGATCTATCATAGCAAAAGCATCCATCAAGGATGGTACTGGAGTCGAGTTTAGAATATGGATACGGAGATTCTCAAACTCGGGCTTAAGCCCCATAAGAAAAGCATAAGTATGAAGACGGTCCAACTTCTTGACAGCTACGGATGCCATCGTCCCAAAGTCGCTGACTGGATCATACTAGGCCATCTCATCCCATCGAGTCTGTAGGTAGCCAAAGTACCGAGAGACAGTCAATCCAAGGCTCTCCTGAGTGGTACGAGCAACCTCCTGGTACAACCCAAAGTGTCGAGTCTCATTTCGGGGATGAGCATACATCGCAGTCAAAGCAGCCCAGAGACTATCAACAGTCTCATGATACATAAACATATTAAAAATATGTGGCTCCATAGATCCAACTCAAGATTAGACAGTTATCAATATCCCATTGATCTACCTTAGGATCATTAGCAGCCAGACGTGGAGCTTTTCCCAAAAGCCAAACAGACTTACCTCGGTCACCAATAAACAGCTTCAAGGACCGAGACCAAGCTGCAAAATTGCATTCATTCAACAGGACGCTAGTAACTCTCCCACCGGTCAGAGGAGGTGCCAAATCCGAACGGGCACTAGATGATTCTGCCATAGAGAATCAAAGAAACAATCGATGGAGAGCTAAAAAAAAAGGGAAAAACCCTTAGGGCATCAACAAGTCACAGAGGACAAAAAAATGTGGTTTAATAAACCACAGAAAGCAGCATAAGGAAAAGAGCCCTAGGTTTACTCAGAATGTAAACCTAAGGCTGCCAAAGAGAGAAGTCGCGCGAGGGAGAGTCGCGCGAAAGGGAAAAAAGGTTACTGCGGTGGGCTGTGCGCGCGAGAAGAGAAAAGAAAGGGGACGGGTGGCTGTGCGCCCGAGAAGAAGAAGGGAGAAAAGGGGTAGCGGGTCTAGGCGCTGCGCGCGAGAGAGAGGGGGTTCCTGTGGTGGCTGCGCGCGTGAGAAGGAGAAGAAGGGAAGGGTGGGGTTTTGGTGGTGGCTGTGCGCATGAGAAGGAGGAAAGAAAGGTGGCTGCAGCGCAAGAAAGGAGAAAAAGAAAGATGGCGAGGTGGTGGTGCTGGAGGCGAGGTTGCTGGCGGCGGCGGCGGTGGTGGTGGTGAAAGGTAAGGTTAGGGTTAGGGTTCGGGTTTGTTTGCTCTGATACCAAGTTGAATTTTGAGAGAAAAGAATTGATTTAATTAATTGTGTTAAGTGAACAGTAATTAGGTTATATACCCACTAAACTAACTAGTGCTATTACAATAATTACCCTCGTTATTTCTAACGGACCCCTCCCCATCGAAGTGAAATAAGTACTAGCCATCTGGAGGTGCATCTCACCCTCTTGCAAAGCCATCGAGATACATCCTCGATGCGCCTACAGGAATTTGACCCAACTGTTCGTCTCCTTCATGTCACAAGCCGTTGCTGCACTTTGACCAACTCACCCGAGTATTTGAGACGGCAATCCGGAGAGTCAACCATCTCCGCCTTCATAACGAAAGAAGCACCCGAGACTCGTAGTCCGTATGAAGCATCCAAATCATATCCCACTTCCGCAAAGCCAATGCCTCTTCCACTTCAGACACCTCCTTGATCAACGTCTTCTGCATGCCAAGAAACTTGCAACAGATGGCATAGAAGGCGTCTATTAACCAAGGACATCCGAATCTCCGTTCTCTAGCCATGTACCTTAAGCGATTCAAACACATATGACCGTTCAACACTCACTGTAGGAGTCATGGCAGCGAGTTCATTTAGCAGACTTGGGAACTCGACCCAAAATCACACATGTTAGTCTACTGAGAAGGGACTACATGAAAAACAATGAACAAACTCTGGATAAACCACCATCTTCAACAAATCATCTAAAGCCCCATCCTATGTGCAAGTAGGGCCCCATCACTCCTTAAGTCGTAAAGGTGCCATGTCAACTAACCCGGTACGGGTTCTGCATCGCCTTCTGGTAGAAACAGGATCCTCTCAAGTTTCAATCATGTGTTGGTTGATTTGAAATCAATCAAAAAATAACACGTGTGATGAAAATGTCACATCATTATCAAATATAAATAATTTTTTCTCAATTTTTGTTCTTGAATATTTTAAATATTTTTTAATTAGATTTTATCCTACGTGTCGTCTCCAGATTGGTTTCAAATCAACTAACCGATGATTGAAACTTGAGAGGTTCCGGATCCCTATAAGTACATACAATAGCTCTCCATCATAGAGATCGAATAGACTGTTGACAGGTAGAACAAACACGAATGCAAAACTGGGAATGATCCTACCTCTGAAGAGCTTATACTGCCCGCCAAAGGGGACCTCCGACATTTATGACGTCAAATGCTCTGATCGGTCATGACGATTCTCGGAACCCCAAGTAATCCTTCGAGGAAGACGAGCAGCCCTCAAATAGTTCCTCGCCAGAGCGCGCCGCATCTTGTGAAGCGATAACTAGATCAAATCACTCTTTCGAGAAGTTATCACAGATAATGTGTTGGCACCAACCGCATTTAACAGGGTTCCTGTCGTAGAAGTCATGATGTCTCCACAATAAATTTGACTACTCCACAGTCATCCCCTTCGCCTTTGAACAGTCAAGAGGGCTTAATGTAGATGGCCCCAATTAGAATGGTCATGCAAACGGCTAGCCTCGCGCCACGTGTCTACAACTCGAAGTGTCTGAACTACAGCTTCCGGTCTCACGAGAGGGTAACCTCAAGGAAACATCGTGGGCATGTGGGTTGGAGGCCTGGAACGCGCTCTCAATAGCCTCACTCAAAAGAAGATCCTGGACACCTGACATTTAGGATGATTAACAGTCATAACAAGTCGTTACTCTCACACCACTATATATATTCTCATTCTCGAGGATAAGAATAATGGATGCGTGAAGAAACTATTCACCTCTACACTCACAAACCCCTTGTCCTAGCAGGATCCCTTGAGTGCGCTCTGATCCCTCGTACCAATCACTGAGTCTCGACCCCACTACAAGAGTTAACAAGGATTATATAATATTAGGGACGTTCAAAGTTACAGTAGAATGGAAAGTCATGGCCATCACAAAACTTTGATATTTTCCCCATTTAGTTTAAAAGTTTCAAGTCAAGCTAAAAACAATACAACATATCTATTCAAAACAAAAAACAAAAAACGCAAAACTCTATGGTTCAATCAAACATAAATTACAGGAAAATTTTGATTTTACTAAATTCATTACATTTACAATAGAAACCCTGAAATGCAAAATTAAAACACTGGAGGAAAAACCAACCCCTGATTAAGGTGAACAACCATTATCTGAGGTGAAGGAGTCAACCCTCTCTTTCATGCAAGTTCTGGACCACTAGGGAGGGGATCATAGCCATCATGGTCCTTGGTCTGCTTGGCTGATTTCTCAACAGGAATGCATTTTAAGATAACTCCAACGACCAAGCTTACAGATCCTATTAAGATGCTGAGTAACCATAATTTCCAGCTTAGAGGTACAGTGTTTGCAAAAGCTCCCAAAAACTCAACTATTATTACTTGGAAAGCCACCGTGGACGCCATTACGGCAACAAATATCCAGCTGCTGAACATACCACGGAAAATGTTTATCTTCTCAATATCACGACTGTTTATTTCATTGAATACCTGATAGAACAAGGGGAAGGAACACAAATCAGTTTTTTTTTTTTTTTTTTTCTGCTGAAAAAAACATGGAAAATAGATAGACTGCTCCACGGTTTACAACTTAGTACTTAGGCAGAGAGGAGCACTTGTTTTAGACTTCTTTTGACACTGAGATACCGGCATGGTATTTGGTGTTGAAGAGCCAAGTCATAGTTTATCTACTTGTGACTTGGCCAAGATAGAATCTGGTAAGTCGAATCCACTTGGAAAACCATTCCATTCCACTGTGCTTCATAAATTATAAATAACAGGAAAAAAAAAAAGGAAAGAACATCTTTTTATAATATTACAACTGGTTTTTCATATTTGGCATAACCAATCAGATCAAAGCATAAGGTTACAACTTATGATGGAAGTTAAAGCTATTTAAAAAAATTACCAGAACAGCAGTTCAATATATCTAGAGGAGATACAAGGACATTGCCTATGCTTGAATTTGACACATTTGGTATTCTCAGACCATCATATAAGTACATATTGCACTAACTAATATTGATCAATATATTTGTAGTATAGATATATCTTATCCCAACTAGTTGGGGTCAACAACAAGAATCCTATTCCTCCATCTCAATCTGTCAACAACCATATCTTCAGTCAAATTATGGGTATGTAAATCATTTTTGATCGACTCCATCCAGGTTCTTTTGGGTCTTCCTCTACCTTTTAGAACCTTCAATGTTTTCTCTGTCACACCCTCTCACAATAGCTTCTCTGGGTCTTCGTTTTACATGCCTAAACCATCTTAACCTATTTTCTTTTATCTTATCTCATAATTGAGCCACAACCTCAAATATGTTCATTCCTCACCTTATCTTTCCTAGTCTTTCCACATATCCATCTCAACATTCTCGTTGTAGTAATGTTAATTGTTGCCCAACATTCTGATCCATACATTATAGCAAGCCTAATGGTTCTAAAAAAATTTCCTTTTTAATTTAAGTGAACCATGTCGATCACATAACACATTAGAAGCACTTCTCCACCGAAGTCATCCAATTTTAATTATATGAACAACATCCTCATCAATATTTTCCTCTTTACGGATAATTGATCCTAGATAACGACATTGATTGCTAATTGATCCTAGATAACAAAATTGATTTTAATTTTTAATTTTTTTGAAATTAACATAACCATATTACAAATCTGAAAGGCAGAACATACATGCATACATAAGATAGTACACTAGCTGTCCGAGATAGACAACTACCAACAGAAAGCAAACTACAATTACCGTTAGCCTAAAGCACCATTTCTTGCACACCTCAGATAATGCCCACTTCCCCAAGCATCCCAACAGTTAGCATTCCTGAGAACAAAGCTTCTCTAGCAACACCACCTTGTGCCAAAATATCGAAATTGCTTGCTTTTAGGAATCGCTTGAATTCAATTTTCATTATTGCTTCAACAATACTATTGTTTGTGCTAAAGTTACATTCCCTCCTAGAGTTATTAGGGCCTTTGTTTGGCTGGTTTGTCATAAGAGGATTAACACTCAAGATGTTCTTCAGAGGAGATGCAAGAACCTTGCTATTTCCACTCAGATGTGTTTTATGTGCAAGCAAATGGAGAAATCAGTAGACCATCTTTTCATTCATTGTTAGATTGCCAGGGAGATTTGGTCTACTTTCTTTGGAATGGTGAGTATGTCTTTTGTGATGCCCCTTGATGTCCAATCTATTTTGGGACAATGGAGATTTCCTTGGATGGCCAAGTGTGGTAGGACGCTTTACAGGGCTTTTTTTTCATTTGCCATTCTTTGGACCATTTGGAGGGAAAGAAACAGTAGAATCTTCGAGGACAGATCGCATATCACTCGGTCCATAGTTGAGAATGCTTATACTTCAGCTATTTCTTGGGTGATCTCAAGGGAGGAATTTAGAAGATTATCAATATCCTCGGTGATTAGAGACTAGAGGTCGGTGGTATTGCTCCAGTCTTCTGTTACACAAGTGAGGGTGAGGTGGTCCCCTCCTGCAATGGGTTTGATAAAGTTGAATTTTGATGGATCATGTTTGGGGAATCCGGGTCCTTTTGGGATCGGGGGGATGTTCAGGGAACCACACGGGGAGTATTCGACATGGGTTTTTTGGTTCAATCGGGGAGGGTAATGCACTGCGAACTGAGTTACTTGCTATGGTTATGGGTTTGAGGGAAGCCAGAAGTCAGGGCTTTCGGAACTTGGTGGTGGAGGGGGATTCAATTGTAGTCATTTCCTGGATGAGGGAGAGGAATTGTAGTTCATGGAGACTATCCCACTCCTTCATGCTTGCACTATCTCT
>JAUPMG010027943.1:0-14815 GCA_031762675.1 Pachysandra terminalis | reverse complement strand
ACCATTTTGGTATCCACGTGGCAGCAATCCAACGGTGCTGTATGGATTGCTGCAAGTCTTAAGCTGTAGAGGATACGCGCCCGCAGTTCATTGTTGTTGTAGATAAGTGCTCCAATTAAGCTACTTATCCAATGAGTGCTTATCTAAAAGCACAAGCCGGGCAGAACGCAGCCCAAATCTCCTTTCCCTATTTTCAGTCTCTGTTCTTCTTCTCATTTTCTTGTTCTTGTTCTCCCCTCGAAGCTCAAACGATAACCCTAATTTGAACCAGCGGTTTCTCTCTCAAAATCCTAACTCTAAGGGTTTAGGGTTTTGATGTTTGAGCCTGTGTTTGAGAATTTGCAGAGGATTTGTGATGGGGTTTTCTTCAATCGAGCCAAAGATTGAGGCTACTGCTTCGGATCAGCTTGGGAACATCATTTTCCATAAGGTATCATTTACTTAGATGTCTGCTTCTTAAAACTTCCATGAAATGATAATTGGATATTTATGGTAAACTTTCATTTCCTTGGTGTAGATACTAAATAGTGTGATAGTTTTATCACTTCATAGAAGTATGATAAGTACAGAATTTCCAGTTCTTGTCATTATTCTTCGTCAAAATCCATTCTTTTTATGATGAACAATCCAAGAGCAATTCTTTTTTTTTTTTTTTTCCTTTAACCTAATTAGAATGTTATTTTGCATTTTCAATAAGAGCATGGCAATAAAATATTTCATTGCTTTCTGAAGATCCAGCAGATATGTGAAAATAGCAAAGAACATACTATTTGAGGCTAAATTGGAACTCCAATTTATTTAGTCATTCTGTAATAATTTTAGGATCAATCGAACTTACGGGATTACTGGTATTATGATTGATTGGGGCTAAGACCATTATCAGGGTCTCCTACGTTGGGCATTTTAATAAATGCAAGGGGTTTAAATGCTGACTTTCTAAATGATTAGGTTAATATGGGGCATGAATAACCCACCCTTAGCATGGTGTAAAGGGTCATCCGATTCCGGTCCGAATTGGCCGATCCAACTCAGGATCTGCTTGGGACGAGTCGCGATCCCATGCCGATCCCTAATTTATTAAAAATTCTCTGACCCCGTCCGAAACCGAGTCAGAACATCCGATCCAATATGGATCGTCCGACACCCCTCAAAAGGTTTCTTTTTTAAAAATAAAAATAAAAATAAAAATCGTGCCATGTTTTGAATCTGCCGATCCCTAGTTGGATCACCGATCGAACTCAGTATTGGACCAGGACGATCCCCAATCTGATACCGAATTTAAACACTATGACCCTTAGTTGTGTTAACAGGTTTAAAGAGGAGATGAAGGGTATTTCATTTGAGAGTTGAGCAATGAGGTTTCAATGCCAAAAGTAAGATAGGCTCCAAGAGGCTTGGTGGGTATAACATTACAATGACCTTCCGAAGCACTGAACGGATAATTGTGTCATCAGCTAATTGGCTAATGCCTGTAAAAGAAAGTAGCTTGGCTCTGACAGTCATCCTCCTCATTGCATGGGCCAATATACGAAGCATATTGGTCTCTTTGTGATTTTTGTAAAAATTCATCCAGCCTCGGAGAATCCAGGTTTACCCAAAGAGCACCTTTCAAAAATCTGTTTGATGGTCCCCTCTAGGAGCCAACCAAACATGCTCAGAGATGTATTTTTACCAACTCCTGTGAACCATCTTTTCAAACAATAACATAAGAGAAGCTCTATTTGATGTGATCACAGCCTTTTACTCTCCCAATTTCATAAATATTATTAGGCTTCTGCTTCTAATTTGATAATTAATATCTTCAATGGGAAGCTCTGAGTGCATGGCATGACTCTTTTGTAGAGTGACAGCTTTGTAATGCAGAATAAAATCCAGGTGAAATTCTTCTTGGTTTCTTCCAAGTCCATTCGGCCTCCAGAACTGGAAGATAGAGTAAACATGTTCAAATTTAGTGAATAGGACTTGGTGGTCATTGATTAGTTGTGATTTTTGATGGAATTCTTTAAAACCCCGGTTTCCAATTTTGATTTCTGTGTACAAGAAGCGAAGCAAGTAGGTTTTATCTCCTTCATCAATTTATGTTATCTTGAGGGTCATCACTGCAGGATCAACAGGTTAGCACATTAGACCCATTGCTTTTCTTTCTGAAATCTGAGAGCATTGACAATCTCAATTCAGTCTCGTAGTGACTCCCCTTGCTTCCTCAGATGGAAACCAGAATAGCGGAGGCCCCCACTCCTGACCTTTATTAGTGGTGTTTGGATCAAAAAAATCTTTTCCTCTCTAGTCGAAATTCAAAACGATCCTGAATAAGATTTATGTCCAAGTCCCATTCATGACCACCAAGAAAAAGAAGCAACAGATTTTCTGATCTTTTACTGGGTTCAGAGTCCTCAAACTCCTTTGCCAGAAAGGTGAAGACGAGAGGCGATTCTCCATGTATTTCTTTGTTCCAGACTAGAGGGACAGTTTGCAAAACATTTTAAGCGAATTTAAGTTGTGGATCCTTGGATGACTATTTCAAGCTATGGAAAGTTTTCAAGTTGGTGAATTCAAGCTTCCTCGTTTCAGAATCACTTACGGGTGTGAAGCTTGGGGAAGTTGTGAAAGAACTAGGATTGGTTTGCCATTCTCTAAGGCAGAAGCAGAGCTTATAGAAATGGTGGATAATTCTGCAATGTGCCCGAGTGCCTTTCGGATGCTTTGAGCCATACTCCTATATGGAGTATCATAGTCGATGATTTGCATGGAGCATCTTAAAATGGAAGCATAAGTCAATAATTCCAAACAGAATCAGGGTTTTGTCTAAAATTGCTTTTCACACATGTTAATCAAACACTTAGGCTTCGTTTGTTAAGCTTCCTAAGGGCCAGGAAACCCTTTCTAGACCTATGAGAGGTTTCCCACCCAATATTTCGGTGCTTGGTGATTCTTTCGAAAGTTGCTTTAGGTGGGAGCACTTCTTCAAGAAGTCCATTTTGGTGAAGCATGTGTGGGGCTGTTGCTAAAACCTTGCTCTTGCGGAAAGCAGTTAGTCATGTTTTAAATTTAAGTAAAATTTTTAAAATAACAAAATTACCTTTTCATTTTTATTATACATTCTTTAAAAAGATAAAAATATCAATTAAATATAAAAGTTTGTATAAAAGCATCATTTTATATATTTTTTGTTTTAAATTTAAGTAAAATTTTTAAAATAACAAAATTACCCTTTCATTTGTGTTATACATTCTTTAAAAAGATAAAAATATCCATTAAATATAAAAGTTTGTATAGAAGCATCATTTTATATATTTTTTCTTGCCAAACGTAATTTTTAACCAACGGCTTTGATTCAAAGCCTTTCACATTGAAGCCATTTCATTTGTAGGAAACCTAGTCAAACAAGCTCTTAATGTGTATGGCTAAAGTGCTTCGAGACCCAAGAATCACTTCCAAGATCTAAAGAAGCAAAGCAATACAAAATACTCAACGATAGAAATGATGTGGATGTTCATATTTTTTTTATTTTTTTATATTTGTAAAAGATAGATGTCCATATGAATATACCCCAAAACTTACATAGAACGTAATCTTTTTGTCTTTTGGACGCTTTGAGCCATATAGAGAACTCCGTCTCTTCCTGTATAAAGAAATACAAGCTTCGTATTGGCATTCCATGATAAGCATTCAACAATGGAAGCAGCACAGGTCAACGTTTCCTTCAACACCAATTTCTATCTGGATATGGCCAAGCGAGTTCTACAGAAACAGGTCGACAACTACTCTAATTTCGTCTTCTCTCCTTTATCATTCCATGCTACCTTGAGCTTGATCGCTGTAGGATCAAAAGGACGCACATTAGATCAGTTGCTTCACTTCCTTGGAGCCAAAAACATTATCGATGCCAATTCGCTGGCTTCGTGCCTTGTTGCCGTTGCCTCTGCCGACGAGAACCCCATGGGAGGACCCCTTGTATCGTTTGTCAATAGCATCTGGGTCGATCATCGTTTTCCTCTGAAACCTGCTTTTGTAGAGATTGTACATAATACTTTCAGAGCAAAAGCTAAACAAGTACAGTTCCAAACAAAGGTATGTAACCTTTTCCATGGAAAGAAAGATCAAGAACAACTAAAAAAAAAAAAAGTGTTTTCATTGAGTTAAATTCAATTTCAATTTTTATTTTTTTTGGTTTTTCCGATTAATTAGGCTGATCAAGTGAGAAATGAAGTTAACTCATGGGTTGAGAATGCAACAAAAGGGCTTGTCAAAGCGCTTCTTCCATCTGGGTCTCTTGATGGTGATACAGCACTTGTCCTTGCAAATGCACTCTACTTCAAGGGAACCTGGGATCGGAAGTTCGATGCATCGAAGACCCAAGACAGAGACTTCCACCTTCTAAACGGGGAGATGGTTCGAGTCCCTTTCATGACAATTAAGCAATACCAGAAACAACTTTACCGATCCTACGAGAGCTTCAAAGTACTCAAACTCCCCTACCAGAACGGCGAAGATAAGAGGCAGTTTGCCATGTACTTCTTTCTTCCAGATCAGAGGGATGGATTGTTGAATCTTATAGACAAGTTCAGTTCCAATACTGGGTTCTTGGACCGGCATCTCGAGCTCAGAGAAGAGGACCTTCCGCACTTCTGGATCCCGAGGTTTAAGATTTCATTCGGGTTCGAAGCTTCAGAAACCATGAAGGAATTGGGATTGACATTTCCCTTCATGGGTGTTGGGGATCTGACAGAGTTGGTGGATTCTCCCCAAAGCGGCGAGCTCTGTGTATCGGAGATATTCCACAAGGCTTGCATTGAAGTGAACGAAGAAGGGACCGAGGCTGCAGCCAGCACTGCACCTAGGTTTATAAAAATGATGGGTAGGGTTTCACCTCCAACATTTGTTGCTGATCATCCTTTCATGTTCATCATCAGGGAAGAAGTTTCTGGGGCTGTATTCTTCACTGGAGCTGTACTAAACCCACTTGAATAAGGTCTTAATCTTTGACAAACAGTACTATTCAATGGAGTTTTTTATGCACAAAGATAATTGTACAAAAATAAATTAATAGATTGATAAAAGGCACTTGAACAGAACCACAATATCGTTTCATCGACAAAAAGCTTCAGAAATTTAATCAACATTGTTTGAATACACATTAAGCATACTCACCCCATCATAAACTATGGCCAATTCAGTCGCGCCCGATATAAAAGAAACTGAATCCCCTTGGTTGAAATTGAGCCTAAGAGGCCTGAATTAATTGTTGTTAGGAAAGTAGCTGAATTTAACTCATGAAACCAAGTTACAACTGTCGAACTCATTCATACAAAAAGAAGTTAACCCGAATGGGAAGGAGGCTGCCACTTACAATGCTGCTCCGTTCGGATTGATGACATGCCTGGCTTCCACTGCCATCACCCAAGAGACACCAAAAGGGCCACCCAAAGATCAGTAGGCATCACCCAAGAGACACCAAAAGATTCCCCACATTCAAATCTTCCTTCATTGGATTGAGAGAAAGGAAGGACTTACACCATGAATGACCATTCTTCTCAAAACAATGTTCTCATACTTGTGTATGACAAAGGCAAAACAGGATTAGTTCTGCTTCAAGTTGAGCTCGATTCCAATGTTTTGGATGACAAACTAGAAGCAAGTATATAAGTAATACATTATGTTGTTTCTTACATCATTTCATATATCAAAATATACAAAGAAAACGATACTACACAAACTCTGTAAAAACCAAAAAGAATTCGTGGCAGATTTCAAGGAGACAACTCACCTACGTTTCACCATATTAAGATGTGTGGCATCGTAATAAATCATTGAGCATTTCTGATCAGTTGATTCTAACTGGAAAAGTTTTCCCAACCTTGGAAAAAGCAGTTTCAGCACCAGGGACAGTAAGCAAGTTCCCACTATCGAACATGTAGAAGAAGTTGTAGTTAATTATAGTAACCAAATCTGCCAAATGAGGGAAGTGCCCCACATTGAGCTTGAATGATAGGACCTGCATAAAGAAGTAACAAAATTCAGTTCCTTAAATGTATGTCCATCTGTGCATATGGATGCATATAGATGCCTGTACATCTGGAGCTATGCAACCAAGGTTTTAAATTTCATTGGCATACCGTTGAAATTTTGGCAAAATGGCCCCCAGTGAAACAAAATGTAGGGGGAATTTGCTGAATTCCCTTCTTTCCCCCATTTTGTCGAAATTTTGGCAAAAGATAGCAAAATTTTGGCGAAATATTTTCCCAATATTTCTTCAACCTGATGAAATATTCCGCCAGGTCAGTGAAATTTCGCCAGAAAAAATCTGGCGAAACGTTTGGCAATATTGAAATTTAAAACCTTGTATGCAACTGCATATATAGGTCAATCCATATGCAAGCTGGCACACACATCAAAGTATCAAACATGCAACTTGCGAATAGACAAAGAGTGGATAAAAGAATACTCTGAGAAGAAAAACGATACAATCATTGAACTGTTTCTCGATTCTGTCTATTTCCATTTCACACCCGCCTTGATAGCCGGAGCTGCTCCGCCACTACTTAGAGTCTGCTGTATGGAGTAAAAGTCAAGAGCTAATCCAAGGATGCTCTTGATTCGACTGGCAATTAGTGCCCACTGTCGGTTCAATAGAATGTATAAGAAAATGGTGCCACCATTTTTTTTCAAAGAACTCCCGTCATAAAGGAGAATTAAACATTTAATAGATTCAAAGACCCTGCAGAATGGAGACACTGCCATACCAGCTTGTCCGGGACGACAAAACACTGCCGTTGAATAGACAATAGATAGGCCTCATGAACTTCTATGACTTCATCGAGCGAACCAGCTAGTGCCATACCTTCGCAGAGTTCAAGCCATGCGCTATGATAGACCTGCTTACCAAAGCCTGGTGAGAAATTAAGAACAACTCAAATTGCTCAATCAGTAAGTTGCTATGAAAGGTTGGGTCTTACTCTGTCCATTACATACTGGTGAAAAGCATCTACAAAATGAAGGAGCTTTTCTTCCACTAACCAGTGATGCATACGGTTGACTGTTGTATCACCTCTACCCTGCAGAAGAAGCAACCTGGCTGATTCAAAACTATGGGTACTAATGATATCCAACAAACTCCTGATGGTTCATTTGAAAACAGAGAAATGACTTCTAATGATTGGTTGACTTATATCACTTCCATCTTGGGATCTAAAATGAAAGGCATAGTAACTTCGTGAGTGCAACAAACCTTCCACATCCACCTCTGAGCTTTATCAAGAGCAAATTTTGCACGCTTCACCTTCAACAAGAAACCCATCACCTACATTGTTTACAAACGAACAAAATGACTTGGACGATAATAAATAAAGACCCCTCAGCTATAGCAAACTAAAGTCAGAAAAGGTACCTGATTATACTTCTTAATTACCTCTGTGTTAGCAATAAGTTCAAGTGGCCAGGGAACCTGTCAGATAAAATACCTACCTAATTTTAGAGAGAGAAAGAGAGAGGACTAAGAAAAAGGGTCAAGGAGACTTAATTATAAAGCATACCTTGTAAGAAAATTTCAGTAAATCAAGGACATCAATACCAAAACAATGGTTGTGAACTTTATGGGGAGTTGAGACCAGGGTAGCTGTATTGTGCTGTCCATAGCCATTCGAAACATTATCTTTTGTGATTGACACAACCAAAGAATCTGGTGCACTTAGAAGCATGGCATCAGCAGAGTTTCTAATGGATTCCTGCAGTTAACAAGTACAGGAGCTCTATTATCATCTATGGAACAAGAGAGCAAATACCCCTTGAGCATCTATCCACCAAGACCTCAAGCATACCATCATACTGGTAAGAGGAAAACGTAAAAAACAAGCAATGCAGGTCAGAAACCATGATTCAGTGAGCCCACTAAGAAATTTCATTGGCTAACAAAAGCAATTTGATTGGATGATAATAACTCACTTAAAAGTTATGACATCCTTTTATCAGAATATGGCAATTTTTGCAAATAAATAAACCACTAAAGAATGGGGGAATAAGATCACCAGAGTCAGGATGATTGTGGAGTAGAGCACCTATAAATAGGCAATGAATCTAATGATAGGTAACATCCCCCTGCAGCTGCATGTGTGCCATGTAAACCAGTATTTTTTAAGTAATGCACTTTTTTTTTTGGTGATGTGGAACCCCTGGACCCCTCTTAGAGGGGATAGGGTGAACCCCGGATACATGACCCCACCCACAAGGACCCATATATCAGGTAAGCCCGGGGACTCGAACCTGGGACCTCCACTTTTGGCATCTACTAAACATGTATTTTAAAATTTCTTCTTTCACTTTTATGTAGATGTCACTAGTTGTACCTGTAGTATTGTGTTCAGCTCAAAATCATTGTCCCATGATTCTCCCTTATCTAGCTTATTGAAAAGCACAGTCAGAAATTGCTGGAGTAGGTCACCTGGACATCATAAAGTTACTATAATAATGTCCAAGAAAGACCAAACCACAAAAGTTCAACATGACCAGAAATTACCTGAACCTAACAAATAGATAGCACGTAAAACACCAAGCTCATCCATCAATCTCCAATCGTTCATCAATTTCAACAAGATATGCCTGCCTACATAATCCACCTAGGATGTATATATAACAGTAAGTACTTTAAATAAACCAAAAGCATACTTTTTTTTTTTTTTTTATAACCAACCAAAAACATGCTTAGCATTCAATAAGCATAGTGTCTAAATCTGGGCAGGCGCTACATACCTGTTTCTTGATGTACACGGTAAGACATTCCTGTATAATAACAACAGGAAGTTGCGTAGATTTTGGTTCAACAGTGAGAATCCAGCTAAGAACTTTTGACAAGAGGATGCTATTTTTCTGGAAAGGTATGACCTCTGAAATATGAAGGTCGTCCTGTTTGAGAACAAAAATTGAGTCTCAGAAACATGCCTAGAAAATGCTATTGCTGCAAAACTGCTCCGAAAATGAGAAATCTAGTAGTACCTGAAACAGAGGAAGAATAGTTGGGAAGGGATACAAGGATTCCAACGTCTTTGTGTCATCTTCTATAGTTTTAGATTCACCAAATTGAAACCCAGAAGTATAATTAGTTCCTTTAACGGAAAGGGATAGTCCATTATTTCCACCGAAAATTGCCTCTCGTAAGCTCTCATCATTTAAAGGGGGAAGGTGAAAATTTCCAGATAAGTTCAATGTACCCCAAGCAGGCCTGTTTTTATTGAGAAATGTTTGGCATACAGTAATAACTGGATTTTCTGGACAAAATGATCTATTCAGGGATGATTCATCTACAAAACTTGTGCCTATATTATTTTCCTTCACCGCATGAAAGTTAATTCCATCCTTAGTTGAATAAATCTCTTTTCTATGTGACATAGTATCGACCAAAAACTTGCACCAAGTCTTCTCCAAATATGTTGAGGGTGAAGAAGTCGCACCATTTTCTTCTGCCAGCTTCTGTTTGTCCATGTAAGACTCAAACAACTGGAATATCTTAGAGTTCCACGAGTCATCCTGCCAAAAGCATTCAGAGATGTGATTGCCATCATCAATAAGAGCTGCCAATGACACACAAAATACCTCTGACAAGGTTAATCCTGATATGCTTTGACCATGACGCATCTTGCTTACATCATTATTACCTTTCAACCTTCCAAAGCCATCAATAACACGATTACTATCTCTGTCATATACTGTTGCATACTCCACAGAAACATGCTGGATCAACTGCAACGATTTCCCAGCAGAAACAATGGCCTTGGCTACGTCCTTGATGAATAAAGGACAGACTTCAAGATCTATATCATTCTGGTCTTTTCCTTTTGTGGAACTAGACATCGAGATGGATTCTTTGCCAGCCACTTCCCTCTTATCTTTAATCACGGATTCATCAACTCTAGCACAAGTAACATAAGAGAGCCCAGAACCAATTTTTCGACAATGTAATGGTCTCAATAGGTAGCTCTTCTCCCAGAAAGCAGAATGATCAATTGCAATTTCTTTGTTGGCATAAAAGAACATCTGCAAAAAAAAAAAAAAAAAGTAAAGATAGATATTACCAAGAAAGGAGAACGTGCAGTGGTAATCAACTGTATCTAGAGAATTTGAGGAAAACACACACGCACACACTATGCTTTCAGGAGCTACGACTTCATCACACAGCATATTTCTGTTCAAATAGGAGAGGGAGGGAGGACTGAATGATATGGAATCAATCTCCCTACTTCTGCTCTTCAGGAGACAAACCTCCAGGAGGACTGGGAGCAATATACTACCCTATGCACCAAGGTTTTTTTTTGGTTGTGGTGGAGGCATTGAAGGAATATATTGGATGATATTGACCAACCAAAATGTGGAACTCTTTCTAAGCAATCTTGACATCTTGCTTTCTAAACAGTTGCAATATAACTCCAATGGTGGACACAATGATCAGTTCATGGCAGACAAGGAAGAAAGTTCTCCACAGTACTGTCCCAATCATGGTATTTCACCTGATAAATGCCAACTTCAAGTAGCAAGTGTATTCCACTTCATATAATACATCAGACTCAAATACCTCCTCATAAAGCCAGAAATCAAGCCCTTGAGCCAAATTGAAACAGAGTTTGCAAATGCCCTCAACGTAGGAGGAGGTGTTCTTATAGGAGATGTTTCCACCTTGTTGACAGTGATTTCTACCATTTGTAAGCACGTTGCACCATATGTAAATTGGTTTAAAATGGTGTCCAAACTCGTTTGGGAAAGATGAGCTACATAAATCCCACTTTTGGAGCGAAATGTATTTCCACTGTGATCCCAGTAGAACAGAGAACTGGAAAAGCCTTGTAGCATTTGTAAGACACCCCGTACCTAGAACAAAATAAACCAAGAAGCATGATTTTGACGAGGGATCAGGTAGCATATACTACTAAACTACCCAGATAATAATAAGTTAAGGTTAACATATTCAGAAACAATCTACCAGCTGAACTTCATTTGTTTGTAAAGTGGAGACTGGTGCTGCAAAAGGGAGGCCATCAGAGAAAACGCCGTAGAGTCTATTGATCAAGCTTTGAGAAAGTCCTGTCTTTGGTCCATCTGCTGAACAAAGGGTATAGCAAGCACGTAAGGAATAAGATTGCAACATGCTTTACACCTAAAAATTGTATTGGTTGCGATATAGGGATTAGAGAATCCAAAATAAATGGACTACTGGTGTTTGAAATTTGATTACACAAGGACGGCTCAATCTATCCCTCCCATTAAAAAAGAAAAAAATAAGGAAAGAAGAAAAAGTTAGCCGAGGCCAATAAAGATGTTTCCAAACAACTGGATTGCATTACTTATGGAAACAGAGAAATAACTCCAAGTAATTTTTGTTGAGATTCTCTACAGAATCTACGGCTAAATTAGGTCTTGAATTCTTGAACCACAAGTCCGGGTTTAGAAAGACTCCAATATATTTTCAAACCCCAAACTTAATCACTTCAATTCATTACAACTATCTAACAATTCTAATGGAAAATCTTCTTCATTGCTCGCTTTAGTGTATTACAATGTGCTTCGGTTTGTGTTCTTATCCTCATCATGCAAGTAGCAACCAAATTTTACATAATCTGTGTCGATTTACAAAGAATTGAAGCGAATCACACTCAAAAGCTCAACTTTCTGCATAATATGAAAAGGATTGTCCAGAGAAGTACAACAACAGGAGGGAAGAGAGGCAATATACAATGGCATTTAGAAGTTTACAAGCTATTGTTAAGACGGTTATCTTGGTTGTGTAAACTAGCCTATGTCAGGTTTAGCATCTAAGATACTGAAAGACATGGAAAGTTAAAAGTTTGCCATAGCAACAGTATATTAACAAAAATTAATAATCAATGTATACCATAATATACAGGACTTTCCATCCTGCAAACCACGCAGTAGTAGCAACCACACTTCAAATAAAGGCAGCCTGACCAGAGTAAACTTCTGCCCAAGGAAAATCACACACCATGGCCTGCAGCAAAAAACTGACTTAACTCCATAACTATTTTAAGAACCACTAGTAAATATAAGAAAGTGTAACAATCCTTAAATAATGAAAAATCCAAATCTCATTGTTTATCAAGAAATAATATTTTAGGGTTAGTTGTATGTCTGGTCATCTCCATAGCAAGATTTAATATGATAATACGAGATTTTATGCTAAAGCAGGTGAATACTTGTGCATCAATTTGCAGCTCACGCTTACCTATCAAAAAATAGAAGAATAGCAGCTCATGCTTCAAATGGAAAATGATTTATACCACGTATATACAAACAGAGTAACCGATTATGGAAATGATTCTCAAAAAAGAAGCATTTTTATCTAGTTCCAGTTCAGCGGAAAATAATTTTATACCCGGACGGGGTATTTGTTATGTACTCCGACACCATTTAAATCAGGACATGTTTGAGTCTGGGTGGGTACATAACAAATACCCTGTCCGGGTATTAAAAAAAAAATTCCCAGTTCAGCTTTTTACATTAGCACATCTCCTGCTCATACTTCATTAATTTGGAAAAACAAAAGAAAGAAAGAACTTCAAAGAACATAGATATACTACCTTAATTTTTTTTTTCTTTTTTTAAATTCTAGAAAGGGGATTGCATCAACTACAGGTTGACATGCAACTGCATACAATGTTTGGAATCAAAAGGTGAGTAATCCAATCACCCATATTTAGCAAACAGATCAAGCAACAGAAAGATTGGAAATTAAGTTAACTTGAATATTTACGGAATTGAAGGGAGATGTTCAATGCTGCAGAAAAGCAAGTGGCACTGAATTACAGTCAACATTAGAAAAATTACCAAAACATATAGAAATTTGAGAAAAATGACGAATTTGGCAAGAAATGAAGGGTTAAAAAACTGTAAAAGAAAAAATAAATAAAAATGGGAGAAGTGTGACAGACATACCTATAAGCTGACTAGTAGGAATATCAAACTCCAGCTCCAAGTATTTCTGAAAATTAATGAAAAAGGGGTAAAAATGGAGATGATGAAAGTTAAGAGAGAGAAAGAGAACAAAATACAAATGAAGTCTTAGGAGATGAACACTTACCGATCGCCATCATCCAGATTCATTGGATTCTTCGATTCATAGAAACAAATCAAAAGAAGGCAAAATTAGGGTTTGTCAACAGATACAAAACAGAGGTCGTTCAGAGGCTGTTCAAGAAGACAATGAGCCAAACTCAAACGAAATCAAGAAAACCTCGAACATACCTCAACTTGAATGCATTTCCTCTCCTATTAAAGCGTCCGACCATCCCTACCGCGCTGTGGGATGATCGACGCGTGGCTGTTTTTCTGAGATATAATATAGAGAATGTAGCTTGACCTAATCCGTGGAGGGAAGGATCACCGGAGTCAGAGGAGAGAAAGGAATCGCTGGCGTTAGAGAAGGGAGTCTCCTGGTTCTGCTTGAAAACCTAATTCGTTGCATATCAAGGCTAAGAATCGTGAGAGAGAGAGAGAGTAGTCGCCGGCAATAGTTGAGATAGAACTAACAAAAACAAATTACCGACCTCCGGCTTCGGAGATCGATGGTGATGCAGGTGTTGTCGGCGAAGATCGCCGGAAATCGAGTTTGATTTGAGGGGTTTTTTTTTTTTTTTCCAAAGGTACCAACGGACTAGGGATGGTCGGACGCTTTGGTTGGAGAAGAGATGCACTCAACTTTAAAAGGAACCCTGCACCCGTGCCTACACCACGAGTTCGTGATTGGTCTATTCCATTTAAAAAATATAGTAAATTTTTTTTTTAAAGAAATTGCCCAATAACGTTTATGGTACAGGCATGGTTACAGAATTTTGTACTTATACTTTTTGAAAATATTTTAAAGTAAGTAACATTTTTTAAAAGTTACCTAGTTATATTGCACGTGCAACATTAATAACAAATTCTAACATAATTTTGTAAAATAATTAAATTAATTCTAAGGAAAATTTAATTATTTTTTTATTTTAATATGTTGTATTTCAATATAATTAGACAAAATAAATATATAATATAATTTTATTTTTATATTATTTTAATTTCTTAAAAAAAATTTGAAAAAGCTATTCCTATGTAAAAATTTAATAATTTTTTTAAGTTAGAATAAAAATTCTGGAATTTGCTTTCACATTAACTAGTTAATCAATTACATTGACTATTTTATAATTTTATGAAGAAAACGAAATTAAGATATTTAGTGAAAGTTTTCAATCTTTTAATTCATAACCTTACTCTCAAAAAATTTATTTTATTAGTTTAAAGTATGAAATGTCAGGACAAGTGCATGAACCCATAGAAAAAAAGAAGAAGAAAGGGCTAGAAAAAATAAATTAGAATTTAAAATAATTTTCTTAATATATATATATATATATATAACATTTATTCAGATGCTGACTTTTTTTTACTGGTTAATCGCTCACCCTACAGACTATTTTTTAAACATAAGCAAATTAATCATAATAAATTATTTAAAAATAAAAATCACTAAATATTTTTTTTTATATAAGGGCACGAAAAACCAAAAGTTTAACGCATTTCGTGAAATTGGAGTACATTATATAAAATTATTCTCAGAAACTAATAAATCTCACTCTCAACACGTGATCAAATCATCTATTTTGTGCAGTAAGCTATCAATTTGCATTATATATTCCACTGTCATCTCATCATTGATGAATAGTTAATCATGAAATAACTATGTAGAGTACAAAGACTTTGAGCAAATATTAAACAATAAAATTATAAATATAACTTATAATTATTAGTTATATTAATTAAATGTTAACATATAATCAATCTT
>JAUPMG010027932.1:0-14815 GCA_031762675.1 Pachysandra terminalis | reverse complement strand
TATGGGTAGCCTTCCTCTAGTGCTTATGGGTAAGCACTTACCCATAAGCGCTACCAAACACATTTAATTTTAAAAAATGCTTATACAAGCAAGGCCAAACGCACCCTTAGGCGATGGATATATTTATCTTTTTTAACGAATGTATAATAAAAATGAAAGGGGTAATTTTTTCATTTTAAAAGTTTTACTTAAATTTAAAACATAGTTAATTGTTTTTCGTAAATGCAATTTTTAAACACCCCCACTTCTGCTTCACCAAAATAGACTTCCTGAAGAAACGCTTTCATCTAAAGCAACTTTTCAAAGTGTCACCAAACACCAAAGCATTGGATAAAAAACCCTTCTATTGCCCAACAAGTTATGATGGGCACGCATACAGCTTGCCTCGACGAAGTAAGTTTTGGTTAGCTGTGACCAAGTAAGTGGATCTAAACTAAATGAGTAGTGTTAGTTAGCACAAAGGTGTCTTAGTTATTTATGGGTAGGGTACCCATGTTGGATTGGATATATTGAGGATTTATGTATTAGGGTATCTCGGTTTTGAATAATTTTTATTTTATGGTTAATGAAGATTATATAAATTGATTGTGGGCTTGCACAATGCTTGCATTAAGAGGTAGTTAGTATGTCTTCAATGCTTGCTATTGAAGATACCCAAAACTCCGCCGCAACTGTTCGAAGGATGCTATGACGACCCTGTTCGTGGCTTTGAAGGATGCTATGACGACCCTGGTCGTGGCTCGAGGTGTCCAGCATTTTGCAATGGTTAACTAATTGGTCAAGTGTATAGGATGTGAAGTTGATTGTTACAGTGTTTATATCTTAGAATGCATCATTTGAACTAAAATTATATCCTCTCAAGTGAGGGCTCCTGGCAAATTGATCAGACTTTCTGAGAAGTCTTATCACATGAAGTCAGGTATTAACTCAGATAAGGAGTTTGTTTTGGTCTTTTAATGTACCTTGCCAAAGGTGTTTCAGCATCGAAAACTAATCAACGTATGCATGCATGTTCCTTAGAAAGTTTTGACTAACTTGCGAAGGAGACCCAACATGAAAAGTGTAGGTCTTTGTTACTTGGAATGTTACCATAAACTCCGATGACATGAGATCAAATCCCGCCTTAACTTCAGAATAATAAAGGGTGCTCAAGACAGGTTTTCGCCTCAAACTGATGTAATTGTATTTGTTGCTATGCTTGAATTTTACATATTGCAGCAGCAGAATAAAGTTCCCATGTTGGCTGAAACTTAGATTCTCCCTTTGGCCTCTCATCTCACAGCAGAATAAACCCATGCAGTAATAGGCTTCTCATGGATTCTTCTTGGAAACTGTCAACCAGATGGTTGGGATAGAGATCCCTACTCAGAGAATGGTACGTGACCCCATCATGGGGATAATGGAGAGTTACCTGCTCTTCACTAGTTTAATGTCCAAGTAAAAAAGAAAGAAAGAAGCTAAAGAAGAGAGTTGATGAATTTTGCAGTAATGTAATGGACATCAAAAGTTCAGTAACAGATAAGAGTAAATAAAACTCATTTGTATATAAACAAGAGTAGATTTATGTCGGAAAGAGAAAAAAAATGGAACCCAGATCAAATTATTGGGTTTGTGTTCCTACATTTTCCGCAACAGAGATGGACAAGCCTCACAAATTACAGTAAATATGCATATGCTTTCATGGATATAACTCGATGTTCGTAGGCTGAATAAACAAGAGCATAAACACAGAGAATAGGTGATTATGTATTTGAACAGACCAATACCTAACTCTTGAATGTTGCACATCAATCATCAACCTCTGCTTTGATTTCTCTCTGCAGCTCATCCTTGTACTCCTCGAATGTCCCCGGGAAGGTTCTGGCAGTCCCGTTTTCTACTACCCAGATTTCACTCCTCTCTTCATCGTCACAGACACGGGATATTAGCCTAGAATCATGACTGACCAAGACAACTCCACCACTAAACTCATCAAGCGCGTCTGCCAGTGCATCAATACTCTGCATGTCTAAATGATTTGTGGGCTCATCCAATAGCAAAATGTGAGGCTTTGACATGGAAATGGAAGTGAACACGACCCGGGCTTTCTGCCCTCCCGATAGTTTTGCGATAGGTGTGAGGTGGTTATGGCTAGGGAGCCCGAATTTCCCAAGTTTTGCACGCACGGCCTCCTGCTTGCTTAGTCCCTCTTGGTCTGGATGAAGACGGAGAAGATATTGAACTGGAGTTTCCTCCATTGTCAACAGATCCACAAAGTGTTGTGAATACCTTCCAATTCTTAGCTTCTGACTCTTCCTTACTTCACCCTCATTCGGAACCAAATCCCCGGCAAGAAGGTTGAGCAAAGTAGATTTCCCAGCTCCATTGGGCCCAACGATTGCTACACGAGTTCCCATATCGATACCAACATCGACATTTGAGAGCCTGAAATCCTCCCGATTTGGATAACTAAAACTGACTTCAATGAGCTGCAAGAGTGGCGGGGTGAGCTCAGTGGGTTCTGGAAAGTGGAACTCCACACTGTAATCCCTCCACTTCTTTGGCGCCTCTGGTTGGGTTTCATCCTCATCAACCTTCCCCTTTGCCTTGTTCTTTGCAGCTTCCTTGGCCGCAACAAACTTGGCTCGGTCCTTGACCTTCTCTTGCTGAACCCGATTCCCTGTCCTCTTAGCAGCCTTCACCTGCTTGTCATAAATCTCAAACTTCTTGTTCATCTCTTTGCGGCGCTGTTCATACCCAGTTTCAAAATCATCGAAATTCCCACGGTAGAAGTGAAGTTTCTCATCATGGAGATGAATGATCTCATTACAAACTGTGTTAAGGAAATCTCTGTCATGTGAGACAACAACAAGCGTCTTTTTCCAGCGACAAAGGTACTCCTCTAACCAAAGAACAGCCCGGAGGTCAAGATGATTGGTGGGTTCATCCAGCAGTAGAAGGGTTGGCTGCACAAACAACGCCCTAGCCAATGAAATTCTCATCCTCCACCCACCACTAAACGACCGGGTAGCACGGCACTGCATATCTTTGGTGAAGCCCAACCCAGCAAGAATCTTCGATGCCTGTGCTTCGGCAGCATCTGACCCCATCAACTGCAATCTCTCATACAATTCTGCAAGCTTCTCTCCTGCATCCCCATCATCGATATCATCAGCACCTTCATCCCCATCAGCAGAGGCCGAACCCTGTAAAGCTGCAACCTCTTGTCGGAGCTTGACAAGCTCCTCATTCGCTGAAACAACCGCTTGCAGTGCAGTCTTGTCATCGCCAATAACCTCCTGTTCAACCAAAAGCACATCGATATTCTTAGGCACCGGAATCTTCCTCCAAGCAAGAAGCTTCAATAGCGTCGACTTTCCCTTTCCATTAGGTCCAATCAAACCATACCTCTTCCCATGCGAAATTTTAACTGATGCATTCTTCAGAAGCTCCTTTCCCCGAGCAGACACAGAAAAATTATCAACCGTGACGTCTTTGACATTAGCATCTGCAACATCTTCCCCATCAAGGACAGAAGCCCGGCTACCGATTACCACAGTGAAGGCATCACGGTCGTCCTTGAGGGCTTCCTGCTTGGCCTGCTCAGCCACATAGGCAGCAAGCACATCCTTCTTCTCTCTCTTCTTTACCTCTTTGTCAGATACAGAGATGCTGAGGGGCTTCGAGTCCGGCCTCTGCTGCCGTTTAATCACTTGCTCTTCTTCAGAAGCACTGCCATCATCATCCTCATCTGAGGGAGGGAGATCAATGCCATCAGTGTAAGACGGAAGTTTAGGCGGTGCCTTTGTCTTGGGCTTACTAGTGGTTGAAGAGGAAGATCCCTTCTTGGGTTTATCGGGTTTCTGGTCCATGCTTGCAAGCATGGCTGAGACCGAGAACTTCTCTTTCTTCCCATCTTTGGATGCATCTTTGCCGGGTTTGGCTTTCACGGACACGCCGGACTCCTCGGTTTTTTTCTTTCCCATTGCAGCAGCAGATCTGGTACCGGAATGATCAAAATAATCAACTAACTTCAAGCCTGAAAGTAGCGTTTAAAGAGAATTAGAACACAAAGAAATTCCCAAAAGATCCAAAATCAAAGCTTTATCTTGAAGACCAATCACGATAGAGACCAAAATTGAAATTAGAAAAAAAGAATATAACCTTGATAGAACTGATATGGGTATTTTCTAGGTTCAATCAAACCACCATAATATAGTACAAATCCAAGAAATTCAAACCTTAATAGGATGAAATTAGCAAACATAAAGAAAAAAAAAAATTAAATAGAACTAATATAGAATCAAAATAAAAAATAAAAAGTACCTAGATAGAGACCAAAATTGGAATTAAAAAAAAAAAGAAAAAAAGAAAATAACCTCGTTAGAACTGAATATGGTTACTCTCTAGGTTCACTCAAACAACCATAGGATAGTAAAAAATCGAAGAAATTCAAGCCTCAATAGGATGAAATTAGCAAAAATAAAGAAAAAATTTAAATAGAACTAATATGGAATCAAAATCTAAATTAGCACAAAAATAAAAAGTGCCTAGATAGAATTGATATGGGTATTATCTAAATTCTCTCAAATCACCATATAACCATACAAGTGGATGAAATTCAAGTCCCAACAGGGTTGCAATTAGTAGAAAGTGAAAAAAAAAATGAAATTCAAACCTCAAAAGTACTGATTCGCAGAAAGAAGAAGAAAATCAAATATAAGTGCTATTGATGTTCTCTACTTTCATTCAGATCACCAGATAAACAAACAAATTACAGAATAAACAGATACCCAGAAACATAAAAGGGCAAAAGAACACAAAAAAATAAAAAAAATAATGCAGAAAGCAGAATCAAGCAAAGAAAAAATACTAGACAGCAATCAGAAGCTAGGCTAACACAAAAGGGAAGAACATGCACATACCCAGATCTATTACCGTAGAGAGAGAGAGAGAGAGGGCGGCGAAGGTCTGTCGAGATGGTTTCGGATCTGTCTTATACAAGAGTTTGATGATACCTGCTTATATTTATACGGTGTTGCTCGACCCAACAGGCTAACTTAAACGAAATCCAATTAGGAGTAGGACACGAAACTTGGTGTTCTCTAAGCGGACCAGATTTTGAACCATATTTCTAACGGTTCGCTGTCCAATCTTGCTCAGTTTTTTGTTTTTTGTTTTTTGCTTTTTGTTTCAAACTTATTTAATTATTTTCTCTATTACAGTTAGTCAGAAATTAGTGATTAATTAGAGATTATTAGTTAGTGAATTGGTTCAATCCATCAATGCCTTGAACATATGTTCTCTCCAAGCCAAGACTCGCACCTAATGAAACTTGGGGTATGTTTGCAAAGTTTCCTACAAACGGAAGGAATTTGTTATAAAAGGGTTTGAATCAAAGTTATTAGTTAAAAATTACGAATGATAAGAAAAAAAATCATATAAAAGGATGTTCCTCTATATATAATTTTAGATCGATGGATATTTTTATCATTTTAAAAATGTGTAATATAAATGGAAGGGTAATTTTATCTCGATGGATATTTTTATCTTTTAAAAAAATGTGTAGTAGAAACAAAAGGATAATTTTATCATTTTAAAAGTTTCACTTAAATTTAAAATGTGATTAACTATTTCCAACAAACACAATTTTTAGAAACAGCCCCACCAAACCCACTTCTCCAAAATTAGCTTCTGAAAGAAGTGGTTCCATCCACATCAACATTCAAAAGTGTCACCAAAGACCTAAGTATTAGGTAAGAAGCCTTTTTAGGTCTAGGAAGGACCTCCTGGCCCTTAGAAAGTGGCACCAAACAGGGCCTTGATTTCACAATGACCTCACCCTTCATTCCCTCGTGCCACCAACACCAAGGGCGTTATACGTGTGTTTGTACACACACTATCGGGTACATATTAATAGAGCAAATATATTTGAGTATGGTAATATGGTGAGTGCTAGAGTATCCTATCAACTCAAGGAGTGATTCAAAGAAAAAATTGAGATGAGGAAGAGTTGATTAAAAGGGCTTAGTAGAATGATTCAAGGAGAAGATTAAGATTATGAAGATTTGATTGAAGAGATTTAGAAGATGATTTGAATTTATTTCTTAATATTTAAATTCCCAACGGGGTCTCCTGTAATCACCTTGAATTATCAATGAAATCAGTTTTTCTTCACATATAAAACCGGCTTTCGGGGCCAAGTCTGGGCTTCTCTTCTTCTGTTCCCCAATCCAACAGGTATTGAGCTAGCAACATGTTTTATCTTCAGCAATCAGCTCATTGTTTTCAAAGAAACTATTCTGGACAAACTCAATGCAGATAACAAATAACTTGTAATATACATCTTTTTCTTTTCTTTTCTTTTTTATCCGAAATGAGAAAAGGCGGGTATCGACTCTTCTTCCACTCAGTGAGCTCTCAATGGGTCAGCTAAAAGATGATGAGATCGATAGAACCTGATGCGCGCAAAGCTGCTCTTGTATTTGTCTGAATTTCTCTTTGAGCCTCTGAATCTGCAATACACAATAAAAGAAATCAAACACAAGATGATGTCCAAGATGACCATCTTATTAGGGGAGAAAAGTAGATTATAAAATAAAAATACCCGCTTAAGTTCAATCTCCAAATCGCGCTTCCGCTGCCCCAACGAGTGTCGCAGGTTGGTGATGTCAAAGACATTATCCATGTCATCCTCAAATGCATATTCCAGGTCCTCCCGTAGGAGTGCTGGCAACTTGTCGACGACCGGCATGAGAAGAAAGCAATTGAACTGCAAGAAATTGAAGGAAAGAAACACAAATGAGACTGGACAGGCAATACAAATGGAATTTCTATATTTCTATTTATGATCATTGACCAGGAGATAGTAAATTTTCATTATCCTTGATCAATTATATATTAAAGCAGGGATATTGGGGATAGGGATGTCAATTGGTTTTGTCTAAACCGAAAACCGAACGAACCGAACCGAAGAAAGTTGGTTTGGTTCGGCTTTTTTCATTTCGGTCTGATTATGGTTTGAGAAATGCAAAACCGAATTAGTTCAGTAAACTTCGATTAAACCAAACCAAACCAAACTGAACTTAAAACAGATCTATGTAAACCAAACCGAACTAGTCCAATATACCAATGTGTATGTGCGCGCGCGTGTTTAAGACATCAAATAGCATTGATTTTATCAAATCAAACCAAACCGAACCGAAAAACTGAATATTCAGTTACTATTTCGGTTTTTGGTGTAGGTCACTGTAGTTCAGTTTAGTTTTCAGTTTTATAAATCGGTTTTTATTTCGGTTCGGTTTAGTTCACAGTATTTCGGTTTGATTTTGGTTTGTCCACTAAACTGAACGAAACTGACCGAATTACACCCTTAATTAAGGAGGATATCTTAATGGTAAGGCAATTTATACGAGTGTACATTGTGCCAAGCCGGGCCAGCACGGCACAGCAAGAATCGTGCCGGGCAGGCACGCGGTCCACCCAGCCCGTTTTACACCCCTAGCAATTTCTACTCAAGCTTACCGGCAGAGTAGGTTGAGATGATTTGGATTGGTAAAACGTAAACATAAGGAGGTTCCTGAGATAAGGTGTGATGGTGCAAGCTGAAGGGATCTAATAGTGATAGAAGAAAGCCAAAAAGGACCCGGGAAGAGTCACAAATAGTTTGAAGACAAAAACTGAATGGAGATACGGTTTTTTATAGACTGGGATGGTGGAACAAAATCTGTATTTCCAACTCCAACTAGTTCGGGTTAAGGCATTTTGTTAATGTTAGTAGTTGACCTGGAACTCAATATCAAATTGACCATTGAATCAAAAATTTGGGAGAGAAGCGCATGAAGATGGAAGTTTAAAAGAGATAAAGGAGTATGTGACATAATTCTGGGAGAAAACAAAAAAGGACAAAAGTAAATAATCGATAGAAGCAATGTTTGTCGAAGAAGTCTGCCATCAAGCATGAATCTATGACAAGGTTTCAAAGATCAGCCTGATCCGGTCTGTACCGGGATAGGCCAGGACCGGTCCGGTCCCAAGCCACGATACAATTGTTGTATTGTGAGGCACTGGACCATATACCGGTATGGACCAGCTGGTACAACCGGTAAGGTGTCTTTTCTTGTTTTTAAATTTATAAATTGGACGGTCCAGATTGGTATCGATCTGGACCGGTCCGGTACTGCCGGTCCAGCCGATCCAATTTTTTTTTTTTTAATGTAAAAAAATATAGGCAGTCCACTTTTTGTACTAGATCCGGACCGGAAGGTACCGCCGGTCCGGACCAGGATCAGCCGGGACCGGTCCGGTCCCTAATCCCAAGACTTTAAACCTTGATCTATGAAAAGGGCTTTGTCTAATGCTAAAAATGCTTCGTCATCAGTTGGTACTCCCCATTTTTTTGATAATTGATGAATTGTATAAAAAGGATGAAAGAGGAAAATACAAGTTCCATAATTGATCCGGACCGGACAGTACCGCCGGTCCGAACCAGGATCAGCTGGGACCGGTTCGGTCCCTGATCCCAAGACTTTAAATCTTGATCTATGAAAAGGCCTTTGTCTAATGCTAAAAATGCTTTGCCATCACTTGGTACTCCCCTTGGAGTATCCAAGCATGGGATGGGGTGAAATGATCCAACATGGGCATAACTGAGGGTGTTTTGAGACAACCTTAAAGGTATTGCCTCTAGACATATCTTGCAGACATGGAATAGCATCAAGAAAAATAGTAAATTATAAGTACACACCTTTAATTCAGAAGAAGCCAAGAAATATTCTCTTATGCCATGGAATATTTGTTGCACCAAAGCATAAACAATCCTTTCAGACGAAGGAGCAAGCCGTCGGTTCCAAAGTGTGCTATCTAATAGATCGGCCAGCCTTGTCTCTGTTGTCTGAATAAAAGTGCTCGAGTCACTGCCTGAAGCCAAATGACTAAGCTTTACTTCAGCCCTTGGCTTAATATCATGTTTGCTATCAGTTGTAACTGGCCCAAAAGATGACTCTTGAGACACACCACCATTAGTAGAATTACCACTTAGAGTGGACTGTTCTGAGCCACCAAATGAGTCTAAAAAGTGACGTAATCCAGCCCGATTCTGCAAAAAAGATTTCAGATAAGTCGCATCACTAAGAGCGTAGAGACTCAATTGAATGCACGTTGCAGATTTTTAACTATTTTCACCTTATTGTGGAGGGACCAAGTGACATAGCGGGTAGTGCTTAGTAAATCCTCCATACATCTACAACAAAAGCATATGGAATAAAGGACACATTAGTAAGTTTGAGAAGTGAGCGTTTCTCATGCAGAGCTGATATTTAAAATAAATAACAAGACTCAACCACACAAAAGTGGAGACACCATGCATAGTACTTTCTGTGGTAAAGGGCAACCCCCATCATGACAAGTATTTTGTGTCCACATTTTATCATAATAATTTATGCACCAAAAAACACCACAAACTCTTTTAACGAAACAAAAAAGAAACAATGTATAAACTTACTTCTCACTAACTCCTTTCAACAAAGAAAGAGGGTAAAAAAGTACCACAAATACAAAATCAGTCGACAATTTTCACAAGCTTTTTAGTTGGAGTAGATATCTGTTTAGTAATATCAAATGATCATAGTATTGTAAGTTTCTGAAGTGGACTTAAAATCGAATTAAATTGTACATGGCCGTATAAGAAAAATACCAGAGACGGCTCAGAAAAAAAAAATACTATATATGGCAATATAAATCAGATGTAAAGAGCAGCTTCGCTAATCAAAAGTTCAAGAGGTTAATTTGATCCAATCTTTAAAAAAACTGAAAAACAATAAAAGAATAAATAGGTTTTCATGAATCCCAGACTAACAAGAGAGATAAAACAGAATTGAGGATGAAACTCCTGAGAGAATTTTATTGATCTGTTGTTGAATAATTGTTTCGAGAAAGAAAACAAAATGTAAAGAGTTGAACCACCAAGTATATTTATGAGAGAAAAAATGGAGAAAAGAAATGGTTTCTAGGGCTTTCTATTGTGTATTTACATGGAAGAAAGTGTGTGTGTGTGTGTGTGTGTGAGAGAGAGAGAGAGAGAGAGAGAGAGAGAGAGAGAGAGAGATTACATTTCCTTGGTTTTAATAAAACATATTATTGTCAGGGATGAACAATCCAAAGACCAAATGGACTTAAAACCATGGTTCAAGTATCAAGTCTCATTTGCTCAGTTTTCATTTAGTCATACTGATCAGAGTTTCAAGTCACCATTGGTGCTATCAATATAGAAACCGATAATGGAGTAACCATTTCCTTAGTGTGATCCCTATCCACAAAGTGTGTGTTCCCATTTTCCCTATAAAGAGATTAAATAGAGCGAGATTTTGGCTGTCCAGAAGGCTAACATAGATTAGATTTGAATGAGGGGTAGCAGGAGCAACTGAGCGAGAGTCCTCAAGAATTAATTCAGCTTAGCGTGTAATCTTAATACATGGAATTGCAATGTTAATAATCAAATGATTAGAGCAGAATGATTACAATAACTATGTGAGCTACAGTTTGATGCTCAATTGTCACTCTACTCAGGATGGAGTTCATGACATTAGTTACTGACCTAGCATGATTGAGACCATGTGCACTTCTATACCACTGCATAAATGCACCCCTTTTGATAGCCCGTGGCAGATAGAAGGCACATTAGGATTTTGCTTCAAACAGCATAAGCCATTGATTTTCTAACATCTATTCAAATTTGCAATAATCATAATTTCTATTGTTGGGCCACTTTAATTTGTCATAATGTGATGCAATCTATGGATAACTGATTTAAAAGTTCAAATCGTAGTGATGTTGCTCAAATCATCAGGAAAGTTAGAGATTTTTTTTCTGGGTTTCAGGGTCTAATGTGTGTATGGGCATTTCGTATGATCGGATTTGGGAAGAATCCCCTTAGGTTTCTAAGAGGTTAAGGGGGTTGATGGTCTCTTCTTGGGTCTTAGTAGCTGCTACAAGGGTTTTCTTTGGTTAAGTTGAGTGTCTGTTCTGGCATGTTTTGTTCCATTTTAGCTTCATTTCTTGTATGTCTTTGAGCTACCCTTGTGATGTATACTGTTGGTGTACAACTTGAGGTGTTTTCTCACCCTTTTTTCTCTAATATATGTTATCTTTCATTATCAAAAAAAAAAAAAAAGTATTGGCCGATCCCGAGTCGGATTGGCCGATACAACTTGGGATCAGCTCGAGACGAGCCACGATCCCAAGCATATCCCTAAATTGTCAAAATTTCTCTGACTCGGTCTGAACCGAGTCAGATTGTCTGATCCAGATGATCTGACCTGGTTCAGACGAGTATTATCGGACGATCCAATGTGGATTGTCCGAAACCACTCAAATATAAAAAATAAAAAATACAAAATTGGGCCATATGTTGTATCGGCTGATCCGAGTTGGATCACCGATCCCACTCGGTATCAGACGGGGACAATCCCCGATCCGATACCGAGTTTAAACACTATGGTTCAAATAGTAGTCTAAAAGTATATCAACATTAAAAATGGGGGAACAATGCATAAGAACCAAGACAGTGATTCACTTTTCACGGCACGCTCGTTCTGTAGATTCTGCAAAGTTATTGAAGGCAGAAGCAACACGCCTTAGAAAAACCTCATGGCCACTTAGATATTCACCGTCTTTCTGTTAGAAAATCAGTTTAGGTAGGTATGTTAATCCAGGAAATAGAATGTCGATTAATCTTAGAGAAACGTTATATGCAAGACCCATCAACGAGGAGCCAAAGCTCATACCTGAAGAAGATAGACAGAGATTGGAAGCAATCTCTGCAGAATGTGTAAAAGCCTAGAGCCCAGCTGCACCAAAAAAAGAAAAATCTTACTCATGGAATCTGTAAATTGTACACTATAGAAACCAGGGAATCGTTATCACTAATAGTGCTCGAAACCTGGAAAGTACACTAGGTGAGACCTATAATCTAATAGTTCCAATGCAGCTCATCGTCGAATTGAGCAAAGGCGGACTCCCTCACACTAGCACATTCATTTTTAAAGGTTTAAAATTTGATGAAGACCAAAATAAATAAGTCAAATTATGATAACATTTTTATTCAGATTTTTGCAAGGGATCCTGATGATATTGCCTCACGATTTCCATGTGGCTAGAAGAAAGCAATAGGCTATAAACGTTACCTATAATAAGAAAGAGAAGATTTATTCTTTTTAGTTAGTCAATGCTAAAGAATGCGCTTTTTACTGTGTAGGAACTTATGGCCCATCACGTACTAAAAAATAAAAAATCAGTAGCATTCTATGGGTTTAATAGCAACTTATATAAGATCAACAGTAAACAAAAACACTGATTCAAGAGGTAAACCCTAAAATTTTCACCTGATGAAGAAAAGGTTCAAATGTATCACGAGCCTTTGCAACAGCAATCACACATGCGGTCCTATCAAACAAATTTAAAAAACAAGCAGCTTCTTCAAGTTACAAAATGTTAGTGCAATTAAATTTGGAATGAGAAGATACTGCAAAACCATGGGTACCTAGAATAGTTTGTCCCATCATGGATATCCTCAACTCCACATGCATTTACAATCTCTTCCCGAGTTATTGGAGGGCATTTAATTCCCCCAACCACAAAACGAAATTCTGCCATTGCACGATGATATTGTGCTCCTCCATAAAGGCGCATTCCAGCATTCTAAAACAAAATATTCTGGTAACTACAATTCAATTTACTAAACCTTGACCAGCATAAAAATAATACTCTGAATCCATAGGGTGCAGAAAACAAGAAGGATAGTATGAATTATTAGTATTTACTTGTTTAACAGAAGAAGCAAATCTGTTGTTATACAACAGATGGTCTGAGAAATTCTCTCAACTGTCAGAACTTATGTCAGACATGAGTCTTGGGAAAAAGCAAAAAGGATGAACAACATACTCAAGTAAGTGAAATGTCAAATGTGATTTATGAATAAAGGTAGCTCCAAGATTGCACAGCACTTTTTGAAAACCAATGTGTGGATTATGCGAGAAAATGGAAGGGGTAAAGCAATTTCAGTTCACATTGATATCTGAGGTCAACCCTTTTACAACTTACAGGTATGAGCTTCTGTGGGATCTGGACACCATCACTACCAACAAATGCTCCCCCATTAACTCTTTCATCGTGTAGTGTTTCCCCTGCAATCAAAACCGTAGGATCACGTTAGGATTAAAGCATTGACTGAACAATTTGGAAAAAGCCCTTCAAAGACAGGTAGGTTCATCATTACAACAGAATAACCAACCATGGTGTAAAGGATGGATCGATCCAACTCGGGATCGGCTCAGGACGAATCACGATCCCAAGCCGATCCCGAGTTTATTAAAAAATCCTCTGACTCGGTCCGTAGCCGACTCAGATTGTCCAATCCAGATGATCTGACTCGGTTTCAGACGAGTCAGATCGGACGATCCAATATACGAAATCCCTCAAAAAGTTTCTTTTTAAAAAAAAAAAATATAAACAATTTGCGCCATGTTTTGGATCGGCTGATCCCGAGTTTGATTGGTTGATCTCGAGTTGGATTGCCGATCCAAATCGCTATCGGACCAGGGAAATCCCCGATCCGATACCAAGTTTAAACACCATGTAACCAACTGTTACCAACTCCTAATAGTTTAATAGTAGGCAAGATCAAGATGATTTACCAAACTTCTCGGGAGGTGCTACCACTGTCCCTTTTAAAAGTAATGACAACTGAAGAAAAAACAAAGTATAGTCAATACAAATTAAACAGAAAAAAAAAGTCATGACTAATTCACAGTTCACAAGACCTTTTGCCATTTCAGGAATTCTATTATCTTGAATAATGAAAAATATTTTCAGGGGCATAAAAATTCCATCTAGTAATCAATATAATGACTTTAAGTAATAACCTTTGTCAGGAACAAATCGTGGAAAGCTCTTCCTTTCTCCCTTAGTTTTACTTCATCCAAATTGCTGCATATAGATAAATTAAAGACATACAATCAAATATTAAAATTTCCCCTCACTAATCAACTTATGAGTAGCTTAAATCTTACAGAAAGAACCAAAAGGGGTAAAGAAGAAAAAAAAAATATTGTTCCTGGCCCTTTTCTGTTTCCATAAGATAAGCTGTTACGAGGCAGTAAGATTTTACTGTAGCATCACCACCATAGCAATAAATGCTTTAAGAAGTCATTTAGTGTAACAAGCAGAAATACTGACCTAAGTTCCTGATTTATTTCATTTAGCTTTCTTGTTGTGCCTTGGTGCTCCTTTTCAAGAAGTGGAATGATCAAAGGAAAGTTGTTCATATATCTTGGAATAATGATTCACGTGAAAGAGTTAGTTTGAAGAATATAGCATCAAAATAGTTTTAGCCTTATCAGATGGGATATTAAATATGTAGATACCTTTTTTGTAATAAATTTTCTAAAAATAACCTCAGGCTGCTTACACCTATTCTGCTTCTTTCTTCCTTTGACAAGGAACGCCCCAACTTCTCCTCCAAAGATGCAAAATCTTCCATCTCTCTTAATAAAATGGCCTGCATTATGGGAAAAATTTAAATATATCTGAAAGAAAATTTGATGCCCTTATCACTAATTTTATGCTTATCAGCAATTTCAAACAACAAACAAAATCCAAATCAACTTTATGTCATCTGTACAAAAGCAAGAAGGTTTTGAATAAACAACCGGTCCCAATCAAGGTTTACGGTGTCGATGTCGCCAGTTTGCTCTGGCGACATGTCGGCGACATGGGGGAAAAGTTGGGGAAATCTTAGGTTTTTGATGGATTTTTGGCCACAAACTTTACATATGTCTAA
>JAUPMG010027922.1:0-14816 GCA_031762675.1 Pachysandra terminalis | reverse complement strand
CACAACTATATACAAATAATTAAATAAAATATAAATACACTATAATTCGAAGAATAGAAATAATTTTAAAAGGTTCAAGTCATTACACCAAGCCACGAGGATTCAAGTACAGTTGCATCAACAGTTTGAATTTTTCAGGAATGATTTTTATTGGTTGTTATGAATCACTTTTTAAAATAATATATTATTAAACTTTGATTGCTACATCTCATTTAGGTTTTGTCAATCTTTTTATTTCTGAATATTATTAATTGTTTCTATTCCTAAAACTTTCATTTGTATTTTTATTATTACAAAGCATGGTTGAAGAAATCCCCATTTGTATTTCTACTTGCTTTAATCTGATGGGAGGAAATTGGATCTTTGGGTGGATGTATGAGACTAATTGTTTCCTCCTTGAATCTTCTCTTTTCAAACGATCTGATCTGATTTTGTCTCCTTGTAGTAGGAACTACTAAACAGAATAGAGGATTCCTCACGGTGAGGTCCTCACTAATGATGAAGTGAAGAGGCATTTGCAAGTGGGTTTTGAATCTTCTTGTAGAATTAATTAATTTTTTTTTTTTGTAATTGGGTTTTCAATCTTCATGTAGAATACCAAATATTTTAATAATGGGATTTAAGATAAATGAATCTTCAGTTTGAATTTCTGTCCTCTATTCTAACCTGTTTCCTTTCTCTCTCTCTCTCTCTCTCTTGACAATGCAAGAGCATGGTTTCATTATGGCTATGTTGGTCTGAAAGATCCACCCAAAGAAAAATGGTATTGTCCAGATTGTGTTGGTAAGAATTCAATCATTGGTAAAAGGATTAGGAATTTTTTCTCTCTATTTTTGGTGTGGCAAGCCACCTTCCCTCTTTAGTTTCGGGCCACAACCTGTCATATCATTTGGACAACGAAAAATTGAAACCATTGATCCTTATCTAATTTTTTGGCTATGCATGTACTATGACAGTTATTTGATGTGTGTCAAGAAGAGTGCCTTTGTCCTCTTCGGCTCTTCCTTTGGACATACTTGGTTGCAGCCCTTGTACTTACTGTTTGGTCAACATTGTACAAGTGTATATTGACTTGAAGAGCTTTTAGGGCATTAGAGCAGCAATATCTATCTACAGAGACCCTTCAAAGGCATAAGCATTAGGGAGATCCTTTCATTCATTTCTTTCTATTTAAGTTCTGATTGCAAGTTGTATATGGGTTTTCTGTTTATTGGAAAGTCTGTAGGATAGAGAAGAGCATAGAAGAAAAACCCATTTTCTTGTAAGAATACTCTTTTGAAGAAATATTTTTTTCATTTTTTTTCTCAATTGTTTTTACATGTACCTCATATTCATCAAAAATATTATCATCTATATTTTTTAAGCATTTCAAATTTTTTAATTTAATTGGATATCCATTTACATTTTGGATTCGGATATTTAATTGAATTCAAATCTTTGTCGGATTCGAATATGGATCTAGTAAAATAATCGGATTCGGATGTAATAACATATACGAAAGATCCAACGGATCTTTAATCGAATATGGATCTTCTTATTTTTAATCGGATTCGAACTCGGATCACAGTAGATCCGGCCCGAATCCGACCTGTTTACAGTCCTAGATGTGACACCTTGGTAGTTTCTAAAGTTCAGTTTCTTGTTGTCCTTCACCTTCTTTTGATCTTGAGTCTTCCTAAGTGCCATCGCATTCCGCTCCATTCTCCAAGCACGATCATCCACTCTATGAAAAAGATTTAGTGTTCCATGGGCTTGATTCTGCACTTGCACTGCCATAAACGCTACGTTTCCCAAGGTAAAATTGACTTCAGTTAGTCGGGGATTCCAATGGATACCACCTCTTGATGAACTCACACCAGCATTACTTCTTCCATGAGCCATTCTGAAAGTGGAATGAAGAGTATGGCTCGCACAATGAAAAGAAAAGGAGAAATCTACTTTACATGTAATGATAACATTATCATTATGTATGTTCAGTGGTAAAATAACATTTAACACAAAATCACACCAAAAACTTTGCAATTCAAAGAAAAACATAAAACTTAAGCTTTGATACTAAATTTGTCACATCGCAAACCTAGAGTACTCACATAGGAGACCTTAAAGATTTTCTAATGTAATTCTTACCCCATCCATATAGGAGTGGCTATTCAACATAGAACAAAATACATATAATAATCTTTAAAAGCATTATAAATTATGATGGAAGTAAATAAATCAATCATCGCAAACAATGAAAAATTCTCAAAGTCTTAAGGTTTTAATGAATTAATAGTAAATAATACCAAATCATAATCAATTCACTTTAAATAAACTTTAAAATATAATCCTATTACATGTCTTAATCAATCAAAATTCAATGTTTAAAACTAAGAACTTTTATCTTCATCTCGTCCAGTCCATCTTCCTTCACATATTTCCAAATCCTCCATCGCTTGGTAAACAAGAAATGTTGGCTTGGAAAGCGTAAGTTACACTAGCTTATAAGTACACAATAACAACTGTCATTTTGGAATTGAATAGGGATAAATCCGCTTTCCATGGCGTCCTTTATAATATAATATGGATGAGTAATGAAAAAGATAATAAGTGAATGAATACCATGAATGAATGATTAAAGAATGAACGCAATGTACTGTTTAGTTTAGATGAATGCAATGCATGCTCATGCAACAAAAATCATTACCTAGTGTAAGGTTACATGCACAATCAATATGAAATGTAGATGCATGTTGTTTAGCATTCGTATGGTGTATGTCCACACTAGATCTATCTCAGGTTGCCATCAAGGTGTCCTCATGAACCACCACGTAATGCTATGGAAATCGCAATTGATAATTCTATGTACGTGCCACAATTCTAGGGGCTTCCAACCCATCGGGCACAATCCTCGAACCACTATTTTTTATCATGAGACATATCTGGGGGATCACATCAATTAGCACAGAACCTTCATAGTGGATCATAACCAACATACGATCTACTAATAGTTAACAATCAAGGATGTTGTCCATCCTAATAGGTCAACAGTCTTTGGGGTAGCTAATCCCTCAACCTTAATCGTACATGACTAACAACACATAATCAATCCAATCCCGTACTTCTAAAGTCTCACTCATAGTGCACCTCACAAGTTCACAATACTTCACATTATATCCATCAATTCCTCACAAAGGAATCACAGTGTCAAGTCAACATACTTATCGGATTCATAAGAATCATAATGCTCATAGTGTATGCAACTCTTTAAGAGTCTCAATCAATGCATGAGTCCATTAATGCAAGATCCTATACAAGAAACTAAATGCAATCTATAAGCATATGTCACCATAATCAATATACGAACATGTTATCAATACATTAAGACTTAAACACAATCTCCACATATGAATCAAACATATGCATAATCCTATTTGTATTCCAAAAATATGCTAACATAAATAAATTTACCTTCATATTGCACATCCTATCTATCTAATACATACTTGTACTTATCACAAAACATCAAAGAAAACAAACCAAATTTGCATTTCTCGGTTTACTGACGGGTTGACTGATGGTATGCCAAGGAGTTTGGTAGACCCCTTCGGTTTTCTGATAAGTATTCGCCAGACTAACCCGAAACACTGTTTAGGTCCAATAGAGACTTCAGCTAGCAGGGTCTCGGTTTACCACGGTGGTTTTGTTAGACCAACCCGAAACAATGAAATCTCAAAGAATTATTCAGTAGAGCAATGGGCGTGGCACCTAGCATCAAGTCTATATAAAACCCTATCTCCCTTCTTGAAGATAAGCCTAGAATGTCATGAAAGACATCTCCAAACTGCTACACTAATGGAATCTAGTTTAGTGTATGCTTCTCCCCAACTTACCACAATTCTACAACATCAACTGACTTACCACTCCTATCTAAAGCCCCTTAGTTCTCACTCTAGGACCTCCAAGAACAATGATAGAAACAATGTGATTATGACAGTCTAATTGCACATGATACATAGTTAACCAATCCATTCCTCAGGTAACTTATAATTCCTTCATTTCCAATAATACTAGATCAATGGGAAGTGTTGTCTCACTTGACCCCACCAAGCAAAATTGCACACCCTTCCCAAGGATGTTAAACCACCAACTGGGTTCTCTTCCACTAATTTCTCTCGTGACACATCATAAGATAAACCCAAGCATTGACCAGAAGTAGAAGACATAAAAGAATGAGATGCCCTCGTGTCGAATAATATCCATGCATGTGTATGAAATATCAGAAGGGTACCTTCCATCACTGCTCCTTAACCTCTGTCCTCTCTCTGACTAACTAAATAACCCATCCATGAGGTTTTGGTCCAGGTATAGGCAATACCGGTCTACCCCCTCTCTGGTGCTATTGTTGTTGTATAGGCATGGGACAAGGAATCCATGGTGCCTGAGAGTAGGTTCTCTGTTGCGGGTAGGTTTTCTATTGCGTGTTCCGAGGAGATAGTCTGCAATCCTTGACTAGATGCCCTTCTCTTCCACAATTGAAGCACCGCTTGGAGTTGCTGTTGCTGTGAAGGCTAAGGTGCGTAAGAAATGCCAAACCCATCCTGCACCCCTCAATGTTTCCTCTGAATTTGGCTTCGCTCTTTGTTCTTCTCTGACCTTTTCTTCTCCTTGAACTTGTGGAAATATTCATTATCTTTTTTCACGCTTTTGGCACAATCTATGACATCAGCATAGTAGGTGAACCGATGAACACAAGTTTAGATATGATGTTAGGCTTCAGCCAATTCTCGATTGTAAAGGCTTTCTTCTCTTCCTCATCCAAGGTATAGGGTGCAAACAACAAGAGTTCTGTAAACTTCACCTCATACTCCACCATCGACATTGTATCTTGCTCCAACTTCATAAACTCGAGTTTTATTCCTTCTATTTTATTACACTCTTAGGGAAGTGCTTCTCATGGAAGAGCATGTTGAACCTACCCTAAGTTTGCCCCATCTCCCTCTACCCTTAGTGGCATCTTCCACCATCTCCTTGCCTCTTCCTCTAGGATAAACACCGCCAACCTAACTTTCTCCTCCTCTCCATAAACCAACATCTCAAATATTTGTTCTACATGGTCAACAACCTAACTTTCTCCTCCTCTCCATAAACCAACATCTCAAATATTTGTTCTATATGGTCAACCCATTCCTGTGCCTCCATGGGATCAGTGCCTCCCTTGAAGATAGCAGGCCCCAACTTCTTGAAATTCTCCAAGAGTTGGGTAGGTCGGTTACCTTGTTGAGGTGCACCCTACACCTTGTTCTGTGTCTGCCTCATCATTTGGGCCATGTTCCCCAATACTTGATATGCTTTAGCTAGTTGGGGATTCTGATTCCCTTCCTCACCAGATGAACAATCACCGCTAGCTCCTCCTACATGCACACTCAAACTACCACCAGCCATTCTGCAAACAGAAGGTAGAAGTAATTAGTATGTCATTGAGAGGAGGGAATCCCAAGAAGTGGCAGATTTTGATTTCTTAAATAGGCATAGAAAATTAGAGAATTATGTCGTTACACCTATAAGTAACTAGGTAATTAGTTTCTTTTCTAATTCATATTCATTTCTTCTTTATTTTTGTCAACTATGAGATTTGCAATGTCTTTTTCTGATTTCTTAATATCCTGATGATTCCATTCAAGTGATAATGACTAATTTTATGGGTTGGTGAGAAAACTTTAGTGAATATGGATCTGTTATTTAATCATACTTAAACAAATCTTTAGTGAATTTGGCTATTATTGTATGTTAAACAACTTTTATTGATCAATTTTGACAAATTTGTTAAAGGTAGTGTTGTATGCTGGAGGATCTCTTAAGGAGTGGGTTAGGAATCAAACTTAATAGCGCAACCAACTCATTTTAAGAAGGATCAAGCATCTTCTTGATGCAAATGTTACTTGTCATAAAAAAAAAAATGCAGGATAGGATGTGTTTCACTCATGTATTGTAAGGTATTCAGTGTTCGTAAGGGATCTCAATTTATGAAATAAATTATTATGTGAGGTTAATTGTCCCTCTGCTAGCCCTCTTAAAGTTCTGTCTTGAAGAAAATAAATTTCTCACAAGACAAATTTATTGATTGGGTCTTGTTGGATTTTCTAATAAATCCTATTGACTGTACACCTCAACTACAGCAAGTCACTAAATCCCATTCTTACAGACCTTAACGAAGAGTGAAATGACAAACCAAATTCATATAATATTCCATCACCATCCGACCTATAATACTCATACCTTCATATACCTTAACTGAGTTGGATTAACCCAACAAGACCCAATCAATAAACTCAATACTTCAATGACGCAGTTCTATAGTCTCTTCTTACTAATAATAGAAAATTGGTCTGATCAAAGAGGCTGATCGGTCCTATTCTCATTTCCTTCGTTTCTTTGAACACTAAGACTTATTTTCTTCTTATTATTGTAGCACACCAGAGAAGTGTTATTCACTTAAAATAGACCTTAATTCAAGACCTAACGATTTTTTAGAAGTCCAAAAAAGAAGACCTAAAAAACCTATTAATCGTTTAATTGAGTAGTATTAATAAAACCACTGCATTCCTAAGCTTCATTACAGAAACCCCATTGTAGTAAAGACATCAATTGATAAATGGAAAAATATATTGATTTTCCTCATTTATCAAAAGGACTCGTTCAACAAAAAAACACTCTAACTATAGCAACACTTGAAGTCAACAAAAAATCTTACCAAAAAATCTAAATGCCAAGCTATGGATATTACAACCAAAGATTTAAAACTAAGTAGAAAGGCAATATAAGCATACATTCAATTTTAGATAGAAGGTAGAGCATTACAGCACCAAATTTTAATGAAAAAAGACTCAACAATTCTAGAAACTTGGTGGGAAATAAGATATAGCGGCACCAATAACTGTAGATTTTAGTAAACCAGAACATTAGAAAGTCCTTCCAATAACACATTCAAATACATGAGAATAACATTAGAAAGGCATTCGAAATGATTAAAACTGTTAGAATGTGTCCCACATCGCCTGGGTTTTAAGGAGTTGAATGTGTTGGGCTTTTCAACTTGGTATCAGAGCTTGGTTGGGTTTGTTGTCCGGTGTTGTCCGACTGTTGTGGTCCAAGGGGTGTGTTGGAATGTGTCCCACATCGCCTGCCTTTGCCCCGTCTGCGTTGGTTATAAGGCTTTAGTTACCCTCTATTTAATACCTGAGTTTTAAGGAGTTGAATGAGCTGGGCTTTTCAACTAAAACAACATATAAGAGTAATTGGAAAACAGTCAAATAATTGAAGTAAGCATTTCAATCAAGTTTATATTTCAACCATGAGAAACCTACGATTGAAATTTTACTTCTTTGTTATTACTTTTTTTTTTATAAGAACAGAAAAAATGATTTGTCCAAAAAACATATCGACTGAGAAAAAAGGTGTAGCCACTTCCATCTATATATATATATAAAGAAAAAACTTACAAGAAATGAAATTCCTTTTGAGTATCTCTAGATAGAACCATAATATGGAACTGCTACTAATAAGTAGAATATTAGGAAAACATACAGCAACTACGAAAGCTAGAGTTTGAGCTTCTATCCCCTATTACCAAAATAAGAACAAGAAAAGAGATAATGAGTAAGATTTGCAATCACCGACCCTCAAAATCTTCGAATTAGGAATATGGGTACACCACTGAGATTCACCTTGTCTTTGATGACTTATTCTAATTCAGGTTCTGAAACTTTTTAGCAAGTATAGGGTGCTACACTGTAACAAAATACATAAATGTTTGGTGAATAATGTGCTACATCTAGATGCCTAGATCTTCAGAAGCTTAGATGCCGTGTTATAATAACCGGGCACTGAAATTTACTCAATTAGAATGAGGCCTTGAGGAACAAATTGGTTCAAATTCTTCAACAAAAGTGATCTTGTGTGACAATACATCAAGAGGATGAAGTATGCTTTTCTTTTTTATTAGTTGACACATTTGTTTTAAGAATAATGCTTAGTTCAAGATTGTGGGATTGTACTCGTGGTCCAGAATAAAAAAAAAAATAAGAGTTTGGAGCATTGAATAGCTTGTATCTATAGAACATCTGGCATGACAAAGATAATGACTAAATAGGAGTTAATATCATTCCAATTACCATTCCAAAAGTAATTAGTATTTTTGGCATTAAAAAGATATTTTTGGCTAGTAATTATTCCAGAAAAGACTATCAATTCTGCAACAAAACTATACCCTTCTCTTTGAATCAGATCTCAATTCTAACTACGGTTTCCTCAAGCATGATACACTATTTTGTTTTTGGCCGGGAGAGCCCAAGTACGCTCTTTCGGATCCAGGAAACAACTCTTAGAGATCTTTTTCCTTTTGTAGTTGGAGAGCCCAAGTACGCTCTTTCGGATCCAGGAAACAACTCTTAGAGATCTTTTTCCTTTTGTAGTTGTTAGCATCCACCAAACTGCAATATTTTGGTTACTAAAGGTGATCTTTTGGGAACATCAAGTACTAATTTTCGGCAAAAGTAGAAAAAAGCTTGATTTTTTTTTTCACAAAGCCACTTTCTCAAGAGTTTCAAACAGCCAAAAAAAAAAAAAACATTTGGCAATTTATGGCAGCTCAAACCCGAAATGCCTCTTATAACTTTTTTTATGCCTGTAAAACAATACGTCTAAAACTACTAGCTTTGGCACTTGGCAGAGAGATATTGCAGGCTACTCGGTTCTCATGGTTTCCTCTCTTTAACTTGATTTATTTCATTATTTTAGTTCTTCGCATTTGAAGCTTCTTCTTGCAACACCGATGCTGGTAAAAGTTCTTTTTTGTAGGGTTTCGTGAGAAGCTTCTATACGGAATTGATGTGTATGGCTCACAACAATTACCTGCTAAAATTAATGTGCATTTGGTTCTTTACATCCATGATGATATTAGATGTTTGAAGACAATCAGTCAATACTAGATTAATGCCAACAACTCTATTTGGGTACTTTCTTTTGATTTATGTTATATTGATTTCTTTCCCTTCTTAATTTCTAAATTCTCTTGAGTTTAAGCAGCTCCATTGTTGGATTCTTGGACTCTAATCTTGGCTTTGTTAGATGATAAGAAACAAAGTTCCATCTATTTTGAAATTATAGGGTTTTCTTTCCCTTGGCCAGTACAAGTTCTAGTTAATCTTATGTTACATATACATCTCTGATTGATAACTGAAGATTAGTTGTGCTGGATTAATCAAATTGGGCATTTTTCCCGCAATGGTGGAGACAGCAGAGTGATGCACTTAAAGGGTAAAATCAAAGAGCTTTTGAATTCGGCTCAACTAGAATTAATGTAAAATACTATTTGTTATATTTTGTTCTCTTTAATTTTGAAGTATTTGATTGTCTTTGGTGTCTGAGTTGAATTTCATTTCACTGATTTAGTTAGTTTGTCAAAGAAGAAAGGAATAAGTAAATTAAATCTAAAAGATGTCATTCAACTAAAAGGGGAGCATGGAAAAAATTATATCTGCATATGGCATTGTAGAATTGTACAAGAAAAAAAAAATGTAGAAAGTGATTTTTCATTGGAAAAAATGATATTTGAATATGGCATTGTAGAATTGCACAAGAAAAAAATAATGAAGATTGAGTTACTACATTTGTAATGATGACACTTACTACTCATATCTTCTATTCACACTTATGATCAGTATGAGAAACTATACTTCAAAATTTTTAATCATTTATTAGAAAAGTGGATTATAAAAATTCAGTTATAAAAAATTAATATCATTTACAATATAAAATGTCAAGAGTTAGATGATTGAATAGTTTTGTCCGATGTTCATTCATCATATGGTTGAGTGTACATATACAGATGTAAGTGAAATGGAAAATCAAAACTAATATAACAGAGTACAACTTGAGCTTATTCTATTGATGGTAGTCCTATTTTGTAGGAGTCTCAACACAGAGTTGTTGTGGAGTCTAATCTTCAGGAATTCAAATTCAAGTGAAGTCTATCGATTGAGTGATTGAATTGCCTTGTTCAAAATCTGATACTCCTCCTCAAGTTGGCATATGAATGCTGTGAATACCCAACTTGGCAATGAATATTTGAAATTGAGATGCACCCAGAATCTTAGTAAAAACATTAGCAATTTGGTGGTGGGTTGGAATGTAAGGTGTACAATTTAATCCTGACTGAATCCTTTCACGAACAACATGACAATCGATTTCGATATGCTTTGTGCGTTTGTGGAGGACAAGATTTGCAGCAATGTGCAAGGTAACCTTGTTGTCACAAAATAATAAAGCTGGTTGTGGATGACTAACTAATGAACCACATGAACCATCAAAATTGGCATGTGAGCTAGTGCCACCTCAAATGCCATGTTAACCTCTCTCTCCTAGATTCAGGGAGAGAGAGTTGTTGGAAAAATTCAGTTCAAACCAGAGAGATGAAGATGCTAGCAAACATCAAGGAGTTACCTTATTGATAAGACCTTATCTTGGAGATCCTATTATCTAGGAAAGAAGGAGCCGTTGGAGTTCGTCTAACAAAGAAAGAAGGAGCCGTTGGAAGACCCTACAATCTAGGAAAGAAGGAAAACTGGAGACTTTCCTTATCTTCTCACTCTTGTATCCATTGGAGATCCTACAACTTTGGAAAGAAGGAAATGTTGAAGACTGACTTATCTTCTCACTCTTGTATCCGTTGGAGATCCTACAACTTAGGAAAGAAGGAAACGTTGAAGTCCTTCCTTATCTTCTCAATCCTGTATTCAATAAAACCACAACGTGTTTCCATTGTAATCTTACAGTTGAAATTAGAGAAAATATTGTTGCCTTAATCTAAGTTTCTTTATGGTATCAGAGAATACACACATCTAAGTGTGAATACTGAATTTCTCTTCTTCTGGCACCCATTACAATTGCTGTCATTGCACAAATAGCGTCAATGGTTACAGCAAAATTAACAGAAAAGAACAATCTCACTTGGAAAGATCAAGTTCTTCCTTTGATTGAGAATATCAATCTTCTTGATCACATATCCTCTGAAGAGAAGGAACCACCGCTACTCATCATTATCGATTAGAAGGAAGTCATCAGCCCAGCTTATACAGCGTGGAGAAAGGATGACACTGCTAAAAAGTCTTCTATCGGGGACACTATCAGAAGATGTTCATGGCCTTATAATTGGGCTTGAGTCTACACGTCAGATCTGGACATGCCTAGAAGATACTCTCGCAGGCACTTCACAAGAACGTGAACTTGGACTTATACGTCAACTCCAAACCATTCGGAAAGGTAACCAAAGTATGACCACTTGTCACAAATTAATTAAGAAAATTTGTGATGAATTATCAGCCATGTACAAGCCCGTCTCTGATAGAGACAAGGTGTTTTGGACAATTAATAGCCCTAGGCCAAGGTTTGATAGCTTTGCAGATGCTATCAAGGCACGTCCACCTCTTCCTACATTTACTCAACTCTCAGCCTCACTGCTTGCCCTGGAACAAAGAACGTTGATGAATAATGCGGAGAAAACTGAGGTACAAGAAAATCAAGCTTATGTTGGACAAAGACAAGCCTAGAACAAGAAGGGAAGTAGAAACTAGAGTCAATCGTTCCACTCTAGAGGACGTGGATTTCCTCAGAGTAGTCACCGTCAACCACAAAATCTACGTCACTCACTGAATCAATCTTCAGAAAATGAGAAGTGAGAAGAACAAAGCAACAATATTCCTCAGGGAAGAAGAAACCAGACACTCCAAAACCTGTACAACCCTAATATATCTGTCCGTCAGATTTGCAAGAAACCTGGACATGAGGCACTACGGTGCTGGTATCGATTCAATCATGCATATCAAACAGTTGAAATTCCCTAAGCTCTAGCAGTAATGACTATTACTGATCCCAATGATCCCGAATGGATCCCTAATAGTATTGGTGCTACATCTCACATGACGAACACTGCAGATAATCTATCTAATGTTTCTCCTTATTATGAATCAGACAAGATATTGATAGGAGATGGAAATACACTGTCCATGTCGCATATTAGAAAGACCACAATTCTAACTGCACATGGAAATCTACAATGAAAAGATGTGTTGGTTGTGCCCAATATTACTAAAAATCTTTTATCAATTAGTCAGCTATCTTCTGATTCTTCATGTATTTTTGAATTTAACTCTGGTGGATTTGTGATTAAAGATCAACAGACAAGGAAAATCTTAAGGAAGGAAAATAGAGACGACTGCCTCTACAAGTTAAGAAGAGATTCACCCATGGCAACACTATACTCAAATCGGCAAAGGACGGCTTTTGAAGAAATATGGCACACGAGGCTTGGTCATCCTCATCCAAGAGTCGTTTCTTCTTTAAATTCAAAAAATCTCATTTCAGCTAGTTCTTGGAATAAAAGTAATACTATCTGTCCTAGTTGTCAGTTGGGTAAAAGTAGTAAGCTACCCTTTGTAACTACTTTTACTCAATCTGAACAACCTTTTGATAAGATCCACTATGATCTTTGGGGTCCTGCACCTATTGCATATATACAAGGTTTCAGATACTATGTCTCTTTTGTGGATGATCACACATGTTACACATGGATGTACCCTCTCAAACACAAGTCAGATTTTTCAGGGTGCTTTAGCAACTTTCTAGACATGCTTGAAACACAATTTCAAGCAAAAATGAAGGTTTTTCACAGTGATGGAGGGGGAAATTTTGAAGATATTGATTTTAATAATCTTCTTGTTCATAAAGGGATATTAAGACATATATCATGACCAAAAACATCTGAACAAAATAGTGTAGCAAAAAGAAAACATCGTAACATTGTAGAGTTGGGACTCTCAATGTTATTTCACAATGGCTTACCAAAAAATTATTGGGTTGAAGCCTTCAAGACTACAGTTTTCCTCATTAATCGTCTACCATCAAGGAAATTAGAAATGACCTCACCTTTTAAACTTCTATTTGGGAAATATCCAGATTATACTTCTCTTAGGGCCCAATTGGTTCGTGGAGTTGAAGGTGGAATGCATTAAGGAAACATGAATTCCACAGAATTCATTTGTAGGCTATCATGGAGCTGCCAAATTCACAAGGGAGAGGTTGTTAATTGCAATTCTCTACCCCATGGATTTCAAATAGATGTCGGGTCGGTCGGATTTACATCTATCTTTAACACAAAAAAAATTTAAAAATTTAAAACTTTAAAGATTTAAAAATTAGAAGATTAAAAAATTAAAATTTAAAATTTAAAGTTGAAAAAAATTTAAAATTTAAAAAATAAAACAATAAAAACAATAAAAATTTTAAAAAAATTTAAATTGCAAATTCCACTTATTTGTTGACATCCAATCATGAAAATCTCAACTCTACACAATTCCAAAATCAATGAATTAGAATTGGAATTACAATTCTTAACATCAATTCCAATTCTTTGAAACAATTGGACCCTTAGAGTATTTGGCTATAGATGTTACACATATTTAAGAGACTACGGCAAAAACAAATTCTCTCCACGATCTCTTCCTTGTGTCTTTATTGGATATAACACTATTCATAAAGGCTACAGGTGTTTATCTCCAGAAAATAGACGTGTCTATATCTTTAGACACGTAATATTTGATGAAACCTTGTTTCCATTTTCTAACATTTCTCATGATAATCTCATTCCACATAATACAAACATCGAGTTGTATACGTAAGACGAGTGGGATGGTAATGATGAGACTACACTTACCACTGATGACACATGTACAACAACTCAAGCTGCATCCTTTGTGTTAGATGATGCTAAAAAATAATGATATCAATATTGTTGTTGAGAACCCAAGTCAAACCCCAGATCGTCATCTTACTGGTCCTCCAAATCATGATCATGTTGAACCTTCTAGTTTAGATTGCTCTTCATCTCAAAGGCATGGTCCTTTAGACTCCACGTCATCACCAAACAATACCACTAGATCAACTGAACTATTTGATGAGGATAGACTGGTGATCGATCTTGGGTCACTTATTAACTCTCCTATCCCCAATCTAGAACCAAGTACACTATTAACTCAACCTTCCAACACTACCGGAAGATATCTTGGAGTCAACACTCATCCTATGAAAACAAGAGGGAAAACCCAAGCAGGGTTAACCCATTCTGTTATAATATCACCTCTAGTTCCCATCGAGCCTGTTAATATTCAAGATGCTCTTAACCATCCTGGTTGGTTCTCTGCTATGTAAGAAGAGATTAATGCTCTCCATGACAACTTCACTTGGGAACTAGTTCCACGCACATCAAAAATGAATGTGGTAGGATGTCGTTGGGTCTTCAAAACTAAGCTAAAGTCTAATGGAAATCTCAAAATATTGAAAGCAAGACTTGTTGCTCAGGTGGCTGGTGTTGATTTTGATCAAACATTCAGCACCCGTTAAACCACAGACTGTTAGGCTAGTTCTAACCATTGCACTCACACAACAATGACACATCAAGCAGTTGGATGTTAAAAATGCATTCCTTCACGGTTTTTTGAAGGAACCAGTGTTCATGGAACATACTCCTGGTCTAACTGACCCAACTTGCCCAAATAATGTCTGCAAACTTGATAAGTATCTAATAGTTGTACTTTTATGCCTCTTACCTATGCATTTTAGTCTATTTAGTTGTGCTTAATTGTATAGATTAATGCATTTTCTGTGTTTTGCAAGTTTAGTGGTGTTAAAGGAAATATGTGCTAACGGGCAATTATGCACTTATATGGAGGATCTCTGTTGTGGACGGATTATTTGAAGAGAGAAGAAGCCAAAAGGAAGCT
>JAUPMG010027891.1:0-14817 GCA_031762675.1 Pachysandra terminalis | reverse complement strand
ACTCCTGCTAATTGGGGATCACCCCTGTGATCTCCTACCAGTGGTGGTTCATCGGCACGTCTACCTCTCCGCCTTCCAAAATCCTCCTCCATACGGTTTTCATTGGCGTGTGTACCTCGTCTTCCTTCCATGTGATTCGAATTCTCTAAGGATGAGCACTCGAATTCTCTAATATAGTGCGTTATTTAAATGAAAGTAACTCATATAATGCCCCAGTTACTTTCTTGTCCTCAGGAAATATGGGAAGAGATTCAAATCAGGAATCTGACAATCACTAAACCAAACCCTGAGAGATGGGAACAATCTCTAAACAAAACCTTGCGAAATGGGTATCTTCCTGATTTGATTTTAATCACAATATCACTAAACCCTAAACCCTAATTCTATTAAAAGTACCAAAATCAGGAAGATTCCCATAAACCCTAATTCTGCTAAATATCTGTAAACCTTCAAAAACCCAAACTCTTAATCAAATAGCATTCTAAAACAAAACTAAAAAAAGGGATTGACTATCTTTACCTTTCAATGCCACAATGCTTGCTAGAGATCAAAAATGGTCGGTGTGGTAGCAACAACAACAGGGGAAGAGAAGTGAGTTGGGCGAAATGGAGAGGAGAAGACGGTGATGGGCTTCAGAGAAGCGATTGGAATCGCAAAGAGCATTTCCGCATCTGAGGCGATTGGAATCGCACAAAGTGTCGCGCTGGAGAAGTGGTTCGTTTACGTGCGAGAGCTTTGGCGCACCGGAAATGGAGAAAGATAGAGGGAGGGACGGGTTCTTCGTATGGATGCTTGAGATATGGTTGCTTGGATTCTTTTGCAGAGTGAAGGTGTCTTCGTTTACGTATGGAGAGAGAAAGAAGGGTTTGGTTGGATTCGTTGGAAGAGAGAAAGCGAGAGGGAGGGAAGGGTTGTTGGGTAGTTTAGATTTTTTTTTTAGAACAACTGATATGGGAGACAACGTCTGACCAGTCCTCTGTCATATGACAGAGGACCGTATTGCAAATACTATTGTATAATTATACTAGATCAGTAGTTTATTTGGGTCAATATACTTTTGGGAAATAATTTACCCAATTTAGGGGATTTTCGTAATTTTCCCTTTTTGTACTTTGGTCTTTTTTTTCTTTTGTTTTTTTATGAGATTTTCTTTTTCCTATTTTTTTAATTCAATAGGAACAAATAATTTTCCCTTTTTTTTTCTTTTGTTTTTTCACTTCAAACTTTCTTGCTTTTGTTTTTCTAGAAACAACAACTAAGTGTAGTAAGATAAACTTTAGTAAATTGCTTTTTTTTTTTTTAGAATATCTGTCCAGGAACTTCCCTTTTCTTTCTTAATTTTCAGGGTAACCACTCTATGAAAATTTCTTTATTTTCTTCCATCAACAATGGTTATCTTTGAAAATTCTTTCATCTCAATATTTTCCTCCACCAACAATGATTATTTTGAGGATTCTCCCATCTCAAGACAAGACTTTTTAAATATCATAGAGGACGAAGCATCTTTGAGTAAAAGAACGTCCCTATTTATTTATACTTCAGTGATCAGCCTATTTTCTCTAAAACGGCCTACTGAGCTCGCTGCTCCCCCATTGCGTTGGTCAACCGGGTATTTCAAGCGAATTTTTAATTCAAAGAACGCCAAACCCAAAGTACAATCCAGAAAATTATACTTCCTGCAGTCTTCCCATCATTCTAAGGATACCCAGCCAGAGACATTCCCACTTCTTTATCAAGGGATTGATGATGACGCCATTCATTGGAAGACTCCTTTGAAATCAATGGAGAATTTTCGTATATTCCAGAAAATTGGGAATGGCTCGAAGACACTCTTAGTCGAAGCAAGGGTGTCCTTCCAAAAATTAGCCTTTACAAGGCTATTTATGCTTCGTTATTTACTTATGATTTTAATCCAAACGTGCTTCAGGCTTTCTGCGAATACTGGTTTTATTCCACAAATACACTCTATATAGCTGTCAGGGAGTTATCTATTTCCCTTTGGGATTTAAACTTTATTGGTGGCCTCCCAGTGGGTGGTATATTTTATGATGAAGTCTCTCCCTCCACGAAGGAGCTAACAAGAGTAAGCAAGAAAGGGAAACCGTATCTTCCTCAGAGTTGTCAATATTTATTTCTTACTTTCCATATCCTTAATGAAAGACTACTCGAAGACCCATTTGTTCCTTTTACGACTTGTTTCTCTTTGAGATTTAAACTTTATTGGTGGCATCCCAGTGGGTGGTATATTTTATGATGAAGTCTCTCCCTCCGTGAAGAAACTAACAGGAGTAAGCCAGATAGGGAAACCATATCTTCCTCGGAGTTGTCAATATTTATTTCTTGCTTTCCATATCCTTAATGAAGGACCATTGTCAGTTCTATGACTTGGCTATAGTTCTGATTCAAAGTCTCAATAAAATATCTTCAATCTCCTGCAAGAAAAGCTACAAAAAAGATGTTCATGTCCAAAGTCTACTTAGAATCTTTCTGGCATTATTGACTCTCATAAAAATAATCTTCTCATGAGGAAGGGGTGTTTACTAGCCTTAGTACATTTGACGATGGAATTTCATCATTTTGAACAACTTCTTTTTGAGACTAGACCTTTGCAGGTTGCCTACATACCCAAACAGGGATCAAGTCCAACGTAGTTCAAGGTATAATTTTTTTTTTATCATACAGTATATACTCATGTGACAAGGAGTGACATAGATAGTTTAGACTCATATCGAGGAGTGCTTTAGATAGTTTAGGCTCGTATCGATGAGTGTTTTTAGATAGTTTAGGCTTGTATCAAGGAGTGTTGTAGACAGTTTACACTCGTGTCAAGGAGCTTTGTAGACAGTTTACGCTTGTATCAAGGAACATTGTAGATAGTTTAAGGAGCTTGTAGACAGTTTACGCTTGTATCAAGGAGCATTTTAGATAGTTTACGCTCATGTCAAGGGGCTTTGTAGATATTTTATGCTCATATCAAGGAGCATTGTAGACAGTTTACGCTCGTGTCAAGGAGCTTTGTAGATAATTTATGCTCATATCAAGGAGCATTGTAGACAGTTTACGCTCGTTTGTGCCTTGCGGATAGTTTAGGTTTGTATCAAAGAACATTGCAAATAGTTTAGGCTCGTATCAAGGAGCATTGTAGACAGTGTACGCTTGTGTCAAGGAACCTTGAGGATAGTTTAGGCTCATATCAAGGAGCATTGCAGATAGTTTAGGCTCGTATCAAGGAGCATTGTAAACAGTTTATGCTCGTATCAAGGAGCATTGCAGACAGTTTAGGCTCGTATCAAGGAGCATTGCAGATTGTTTAAGCTCGTATCAAGGAGCATTTTAGATAGTTTAAGCATGGATCAAGGAACGTTGTAGATAGTTTAGGCTCCTATCAAGGAGCGTTTTAGATAGTTTAGTCTCGTATCAAGGAACATTGTAGATAGTTTAGGCTCGTATCAAGGAGCATTTTAGATAGTTTAGGCTCGTATTAAGGAGTGCTGTAGATAGTTTAGGCTCTTATCAAGGAGCATTGACTTCATTTGTAATATTTCTGTAAGAATTTGCCATTGATGGCGACGAGTCTTTGTTCTGTTGATTTGTGAAAACTACAGTACGTCTCTTGGCTTTAAAGGGTTCTTCATTGGTCACAATCAAGGTAGACTGCCTCTTCATACGTGAGGGAATAAGACTGCAAGACTTTTCCGAGATCCTTATAGAAATATTTGCGGTGCTTCTGCTCACATTCATTGTTCTTTGAGTTAGTAAGCCGATAATGAACACATTGATTGTTCAGCTTCTTTATACACGAGCATGATGAAGTTAAACCTTGGGGTTCCTATCCTGTCAAATACAGAGACACAAGATGTAGCTTCACCAAGTTGATCAAACACTGAGGTCCAATGAGTCTTAGCCTCCTTCTGATTTTCTTTGAAACCTTCTAGAGTGATATCCCCTATATTTGCTTTCTTAATAGAAATGCTCACTAGAGGAGGTACAGTGTATCCAATGCCCTCATTGTTTGTCGATTTCTTACAATCTCGTTGAGAGGTGGTGGCAACAGAATATTTTTATCATCATTAGATGATTGTTCTTTGTGACATATCTCATAGCATGACACAGTGTTCACATCAACACAATATTTTTCAAAAACTTCCTCGGCATAAATTCCACTAAAGTAATTGGGACACAAGGCTTTTGCTCTAAGACTTTTTAAGATAATGGTGACAACGACTTAACAACTTTTGTCTTTATTTTTGGCTTTCTTTTACTTGACGTGGATGTCGGTATTGTCTTCTTTCGACTCTTTCTTGATCGAATTGATCGAGCCTTGGGCAAATGCGACTTTCTCCTTTTCCAACGAGTAACCAGCGTCCAACCTTTATCATCTGGTTATGCCTTCTCTCATTCAGGTGCATTCATGCCCCCAATCTTGAAGCTTGAACAGATTTCGTCTCTTCCATCCTACTAAGCACATCAGCAGTTGGATTGTAGAGGCTTTGTTGTCTTGGCAGAATTATAGGAAGACCCAAACATAATGGTGACAAGATTTGATGTGGCAACTGCTTCTTCATTATTAATGACAATTTTTCCTTGACGAGCAAGATCCAAAATCATCTCTTTCAAGAGAAAGCATTTTTCCAGCGGATGGCTAACCATCTAGTGATACTTGCACTAGTTCGGACCGTCTACCCGATTAGCCTCTTCAGGGAATTTTGGTTTTGGTAGCTCGATCAACTCCAGTTTCAAAAACTTCTTTAGCATCTCTGGGACGTCAAAGTCAGGGAACGGATATTGCTTCTCTTGTAGCTCTTTCAATGTTGCTGTATTCTTCTTTTGATTATCTTGGAAAGATGGCTTTTGAGGTTTGGCCAACATCTTCATTGGAGCAATCTTTACAGCAATAGAATCCTCAGCATTGGTGGGGTTAATAGAATATATATCCCATTTACTATTCTTCTGCTTACCATTAAATAGTTCTTGCACAGAGATATTATGACCTTCGTTGGCTTGTATGCTGAGCTCTATGTCATGAGCACGGGTAGCAAGTTGTTCGAAAGTTCTTGGTCTTACCCCTTGGAGAATGTATCAAAGTCCCCAGTGCATGCCTTGAGTGCACATCTCTATGGCGGACACTTCTGAAAGTCGATCTTTGTAATTGTGACTGAGATTCCTCCATCGGTTGATGTAGTTAATCACTAACTCTTCCTTCAATTGTCAGGAATTGGTAAGTTCAATCATGTTGACCGTGCGTTCAGTGCTGTAGAAGCGGTTGAGGAATTCTTTCTCCATTCCCTCTTAACTGTCAATGGAGCCTGAATCAAGATCTGTGTACCAGTCGAAGGTATTACCCTTTAAGGATCGTACAAACTGCTTGAAAAGGAGGTCATCATCCATTCCAGTGTTGTTACATGTTTCGAAAAAATGGGCTATATGTTGTTTTGAATTTCCCTTTCCATCAAATTGCTAGAATGTTGGTGGCTGATAACTTGTCGGTATCTTCATCTAACTTATTTGTTGAGTGTAAGGCTTAGAATACACTTGTGAAGAGTAGGATCCACCTTCATACTTGTCTTAGATTGTGCTCATAATGAAGTCTTTGAGTTGGCTTGCTAGAATAGAGCCACCAGAAGAAACCGGAATATCGTGAGCAAGACCCTTTCCTTTGTTTGAGGCCTCTGGAATATCCTGAGGATCCAGTTGGGGTGTGAATCCTGGTGGGTTTGCCGATCCATGGCTCGATTCTTCAACATCTACGAGCTTGCTCATGAGTGTAACAGTCTGGACATCCTTTTCTTCTAAGGATTTTATGAGTCCTTCAATGGCCTTAGCCATGGCAGCAAGTTGTTCCTCAATCGAGACACCCTGGATCATCATGACCAGTATGACAACGAAATAGGAAGAGTTGATAGAATCTGAGGGCCTTGAAGGTGTGGATCTCAGAGTTACACAAGGTGATGCAGTTGTAGAACTTGTGCTTGAGCTATCTTCATTTTGAGACAAGGATACCTTACACCCAGAATCTGCCTTTTTGGAGAGTTCATGATGAGAGAATATCCTTTCAGCTAACCGAACAACAGACTCCTTTGCCTCCAGCGAGGCTAAGAAGATGACGAGCTTTTCAGGTTAGGTTGTACCAAAAATTGGAGTTGGCCTTGGTAATGAAGCCGTTGTTTGAAGTGACTGAGAGATAGCTTTTACCCTACTCCTAGTCATTACTCCACCCGCTTGAGTGTTGAGAATTGATCCAGCATTAAGAGGAACAATAGGGTCAGATCTCGTTGTCTTGGAACTTGGATTTTCAGCAGCATCCTTCAGCAATGGATTGGTTGCAGATGATCTAAGAGCCATGGATACTAGCTTGAATCTTGAAATGACTTGAGGAAGTGAAGAGATGAGAGGTAGAGATGGTCCCATCGGGCATGCCAAATTTGTAAACACAAATTTTGTTTATTGAAAATCCATGAGCAAGATATGCAGAACAAAATCAATTTTATTGACTTAATATGGGAGATTAAAATCTATAGGGATTTTCTTTATACAAAAGAAAAGGTCCTCTAATTCTTCACTTTAGGGTCTTCAATCCAAGGGCTGCAACAACTTATTCTTGGGTTGATTTGATCTTCCTTGATCTTCTCTGCAGTGATCAAGAAGGTGGTAGATTTCACGAACGAAATCGTAGGGATTTGTTGCGAAGTCTTCGGCTTGATCTCCGGGCTTGTAAACTTGTGAAAGATGTGGGTCGAAAGCTTCAACTTGATATGAATCTCTGGGCTTTTGAGCGTATTCAGAGAATGAAGAACTTTGAAGAAGTCTTTGGATTAATCTTCGTGCTTGTAGACTTATAGAAGATGTGGACCAAAAGCTTCAACTTTGGTGTAGATCTCTGGGCCTTTCAACGTATTTAGAGATGAAGAACTTGAAGAAATCTTCGGTTTGATCTTTGGGCTTGTAGACTTATACAAGATGTTTACTGAAGGCTTAGACTTGATTTAGATCTTTGGGCCTTTCAGCGTATTTAGAGATAGGGATTTTTATCTTCAGGCTTGAATGCAACTTTAGGACTTCAAGTCTTCAAATTTTCAAGGCAGTAGAATAACAGGGCTTCAGAGCTTCTTCTCCTTGATCTTTTTTCCTTGAATATGATGATTGTCCGATCCTTGGCTTGATCTTTGTGCTGGTAGAATTATAGAAGATGTGAGCCAAAAGCTTCGTCTTGATTTGGATCTCTAGGCTTTTGAGCTTATTCAGAGAATGAAGAACTTGAATCTTTGGGCTTGAATGTTGTATTTTAGGGCTTCAAGTCTGCAGATCTTTAGGTCTTCAGGACTTCAAATCAGGTGTTAGAGCAGCAGAGCTTCAAAGCTTCTTCTGATCCTCCTTCTTGATCCTTGATCATCTAGTTCCATGACCCTCTGGCCTTCTGGCCTCTTTGAATGGGAGAGGACTACCCCTATTTATAGATTTGGAGGGGAGAGTCCTCATTAACTTAGAGATAATTCCCAATTTAATTAGGGATTATCTACATGTGGGAGGGTAGAGTTCTACTTGTTCTTAACCACTTTAAGAGATTATCCAATATAAGATAATTTTTTATTTAAGAATTATTTAAATTTTGACTAGATAGCTTTTGGATAGTTCTTTTGAGAATTATCTAGATTTTTTTTCTGGATTTTAGGATAATTCATATTTAATGAGAATTATTATAATTTTAATTTTATAATTCCATGTGTGTCCCATTTGAATTAATCAAAGATTTAGTTTGAGAGAATCTTATTTTAGTGGGCCCATCTCTTGAGATCATGCCATATGGCAAAATTTTGATCTAAAAAATTTTGCTATCTACACCTTGCTTGAGTATGCTTTGTAAACCCTCTTCCAAGAAGATATTGTGAGGGAGGCACACAAATGAATAATAAAAGAAACCATCCACTTCATGGTTTCAAGGATCGAACCGATTTGGTCAAGATTGGCTAGTCTGTAACATGATCGTCCAGGACCGGTCCGATCCCAAGCCACAATACAACTATTGTATCAAGTGTCTTTGGATCAGATCGGTCAAACCGTTACTGATTGGGGTCGGTCGATCCGGATCGGTCCAGTGACTGGATCGGCCAATCCAAAGTTTTTTTTTTTAAATTTATAAAACTAATGATCCAACAGATATCAGCCTAGATCGGTCCAATATCGACCGGTCCCTACTGAAACAGCTGGTCCGGCGACTGGTATCGCCATTTCGATGACCGATCTGGCCGATCCAAATTTATTTATTTATTTTTTAAAAGATCGATCCAACTTTTGGATCGATCGGTAATGGCCGGTATCGCCGATCTGAATCGGGATCTGCCGGGACCAGTCCGATCCAAGATCCTGAGACTTAAAACCCTGATCGACTGCGCAATTAGTAAAATCTAAGAATAGAGTCCCAAGGTTTTCTCCTTTCTTTTTGTACTTACCCCTTTTTACGTACAATGTGTAACATGTATTCTTGTAATTATATACTAGCAAGTGACCCGTGCACGCACGGGTTAATGTTTTAATAAAATAATAATTCAAGTTTCAACTATAGAAAACGTTTTCTCTAATTTTTAAGTCATTCAATTATAATTACTACAAATCACCTTATATATTTGTTAAAGTGAAGATAGTATGCGTCAAAACCTGACCATTCTTCAAGTGTTGTATCTTCACTTTACCAATTTAGCATAGAGCTTTTGCCACTCTCCAATTTTGTCTATTTTTTCTATTTACTATGCCAAGTCTTTGTTGTTTGATGGAGTTCTATTGTGTGCGTTTGAATCAATGCAATTAGCGTTGTGATTCTAAATTACTATATTCTTGTTTACGCATGAAGATAATAAGAATTGTATATTAAAAGTGCAGACACAAATTTCGTATCCGCAATATAAGACAAGAAATATGTGTAAAACAAATGTCAATTTGATTTATTGAATGAATAGATACAATATCTGTGATTTGTATTCTTTACAAAGAAGAAACCTCTGATTCTATCTCCTTAGGGTGTCTTTAATCCAAGGGCTGCAACAGCTTGATTTTGGGTTGGTTTGATCTTCTTTGCAGTGATCACGAAGGTGGTAGATTTCACGAGAAATATCATAGGGATTTGTTGCGAAGTCTTCGGCTTGATCTTCATGCTTGTAGACTTGTGGAAGATGTGAACCGAAAACTTCGTCTTGATGTGGATCTTTGGGATTTTGAGCGTATTCAAAGAATGAACTTGAATCTTCAGCGCTTGTTGTAGGCCAAAGTAGTCGGGGAAGAGCCTTCTTGTTTGTGGACTCTCTTTGTCCGGATGTGCTTATCTTCTTTCTTCTTAGTGTGAGAAAGAAAGAATGGGTGCTGGATTCCTGATGTAGACTTGAGTGAGCTTTCTCCAAGTCTTCTTAAGAACTCTTTAGAGTTTCTCTAAGCTTCAAAGCTTTCTTCTGGATTTCTGATCCTTCAGAGCTCTTGTGTATGTAGCTTCTATTTATAGGCAAGAGGTGAGGGTGTCCTTGCCTTGTTATGGGGACTTCTTTTGATTGAGAATTTCCATGTGGAGAAGATTGAATTCCCTTACTTTAGCAACAATCTAATTTGATTGCAACTTGCTATTGTAAAGGAGATTTTTCCCTTTGATTTGAAGTCTTCCATACTGAGAGGATTTGTGTACCTCCAATTTAGAAGTAATTTGACTTGATTGAAACATGCCATATGAGGAGATCTATTGCCCTTAATTTAGCATGATTCAATATTAGGTGTCTTTCCTAATATTCTTTGCCACCTAAGAGAATATGGCATTCTTTATTTGTTTCCCACATGTTGAGTCTCCCTAAGATGGGCTTCAGTTACATGTTCGACTTGTGACTTTCTTTGTGGGCCCACATTTAGTTATTGGGCAGGACTTGTATCTTTGTCTATCCCGATCCATATCTGGTACTGGACAGACGGGATTATCACTTTTATTTGCCCACATCTTGACTTGGTTTGTTGGGTTTTGACCATTGACTAGTCAACTTTGATTTGGTCAAATTCTTTGACTTAGATGACACAAAAGTTTAGTGTCTACAAATGCCCCCACTTCAAGAATTTGTCTGTGTACATGCTTGTCATGTATTGAAGGCAGGTTTTGAAGTACTTAAACTTATGCTATCACGGTTTCATTAAACAATGAGGCTTGACGTATATATGCCCACCATATTGCATTTTGTCATTTTGATCACCCTTAACTACACTGAGATCCCTTTTTGACAATGAGATCGTGCGCCTATACTCAAGGTAGCTCTTGCTTGTCATATAAGGTTATGCCCATGAGTATGTCATTCGCATGTTAGGTAATGCCCAATTTATTTATTTATTTAACAATTTTTTAATTGTGTGCATGCAACATAAGAAGTGTTTTGGGAACACTGTCTGCATGTTCCCTTTATGTATCATAGCAACACCCACCTTTTTCCTTTTAGCACGTGTTTGGACAAGGGAGAACTTCTCTTGGTTTTGCCTATGTTTGTTTGGAAAGACACCTTGTAAAGCTTTGGTGTTACACAATTGGAATGTGCATGTTGATTCTTAAAAGAATTAGTTGTAAGGCTTCCATAGGAGATTTCCTGCTCAGCCATGTCTAAGAATGAGGGAAAGTTTGCTCAGCCAAATTCAAGAGAGAGGAAAGTTGCCCTCCTCTTGTGGTTGAGTTGTGCTATAAGATGAGCATTGTTTCTCACCTTTTTACAGCAACCAAAACAAGACAGAAGATCTATACGATAGGTCTATACGATAGAGGGTTTGTATGTGGGAATATCTCCCTGTGTTTTCCGCTACATTTTGGTGCCCATGGAAGCAATCAACCAAGCAAAGGCCACACGTCAGCAGCTTTCTCTCCCTCTCTTAGCACTTTTTTTTGGAGGATGATCTTCTAATATGAGAGCCTGATATGGGGTGTGATATGAGAACATATAAACGATGCGTGTCCATGGTGGACCCCACTTGTATAAACATACAAACGGAGGCGTTAACGGGGGTATTTTCAAATGAGAAGGAAGCCAGCTGGATTAAATAATGTTAGATGAACTTTTCCCGTGCAAGAAAAACTGAAAGTGAACAACCACCATGTTCATTCGTTTGGGAGAGAAGAAAGCAGAGAGAAGAGAGATCATTTTCGTCCATTTGAAAATAGCTGGAGAGAGAGAGAGAGAGAGAGAAGACAAGAAGGCTACTGTTGATACCTAGCCTCCTCAAACTCCTCTTCAACGAATTCACATCAAAAAACCAACAAACCCTAGATCATTTTGTTTCAAGGTAAAACGCCTGGCCTCTCTTCATCTCTCTTCTTTTTTGCTAGACCACCACCCCCCACCCCACAAAAAAAAAAAAACCAAACAAAAGAAGATATTTTTTTCATTTTTTTCTAGATAGTTCTTTCAATTCGGTTTCATCTGTGGATGAGCTTCAAAATCACTGGGATATTCGCTATTTGAAGTGGCTATTACCGTTTCTGGAACCTATTGTGAGTATTGTTTGAAGGTGACTAGTAGGGTTCTATGTTTTTTGATTTCTTGGGTTTGAGAATGAATGAGTCGATTGATTAAGATGTTGGTGTTGGTTATGTATGATTGTGGGTTTTAATGAATGAGTCGTGGCTAGTGTCATGCATTCTATACTTACTGTGTTCTTGTTGGCTGTTTCAATGCAACTCATTAGGGGTTTTGAGAATCTGGTATGTATCGGTTTTTTACTCGTGTAAAGGATCAAGACCCACCATTTGATGGGTCCCAATAAGGAGATTCAAGACATCAAATATCAATTTGATGAAATAATTTAAGCCACTGATTTTCCTAGTTACCTCTTGATGGTGAAATGATTGTAAATCGACAATGTCAAATGTCCAATGTCAGTTTTATATCAATTTTTCTTTTTAATTAGTGGGGTTTATATTCCTGAAATGATTGTAATCGTACTGTTAATTACTTTATCCTTATTTTTGATGGACACCTCTGATTGAATGAGAAACCCAAAAATTATGAATATGTGCATGATAAGAGAAATTGATATACTGATATTGCTGATTTTTCGATGGACACCTTTGGAATCTTAGATGTACACCAGTTGGAATCAAACTCTAGAGAAATATTAGCTAACACAAAAATATCACAGTTAATGTTTACCTAAAGAACTGCTGATTATAGTCTCAAAAACAAGTTCTTTGTTTTCATTTTTTGTTTAGTTGAACAGCAGGTTTGGATTTTAATTTTTTTGCTTTCGGATTTGGAAGCTACCTAGATTTAGTACATTCTTTTTCTCTATCATGAATGTTTGGGTTTTAATATTGTCTTGAAATATATTAATGCTTTGGGTGCAGAGTAGAGATAATGGCAGAGAATGAATCTTTACCAAAAGGATGGAATAGAGGATCCAAAGGAGGACAAGAAAGTTGTAACTAGCTATCAATGGTTATGGTAAACGTTGTTGCCGCTTCAGATTCAGATCTCTTTTTGAATCCTTTTTTTCGTTTTTTTTGCAAATTCCAAAATTCGAATATGAAAAAAAGATTTCAGTTATATAATTGTGATATTCATTGGCATTGAACGTAGATAGTTCATAAAATTTTAATTACATAATGATGCAATTATGTCCATATTAGACATGACGGAGAAGCTCAAATATGTAAGATCCATCAATGTCCAGGTGATTCTCATAATAATAGTGGTTTATGCATTTATATCTTCTCTCATTTTGAATATCAAGTGATGAGGGATTTATCTATGTTGTTAGGGAAACCAACAGAGCAACATCAGCTACCATTTGGGATGAATTAGCATCTACCATGAATTTAGGCTTGTCAACGCAGGCGACTAGGAAACGGAAAATCTCAGGGAATGGTTAACACACATCATGTCATCATTTAGTGAATCACCTTTTTAGACAGACCATATATCGTCTGCGCAGCACTTGAGCAACACGAAACCGCCAGGTCTGAGCAGGGAGAACTTGAACTGTCTGCGAAAGGAAGTCTTTCGCAATGCAGGGAAATGTGATGAAGATGAAATGTCGAGAGTGGCACAGGAATGTAGTATATGTCTGGAGAGGTTTCTTGATGGAGATAGATTGATATGCTTGCCATGTGAGCATAGGTTTCATTCATCATGCTTGGATCCCTGGGTTCGGGCTTGTGGGGACTACCCAAACTGCAAAACACGTATTACTGTAGATCATCGAAGGGCCACCGAAAAAACGACATGAAGGCAACAAAACAAATCAGGTTGCAGGTGCTGCTGAAGGTGAAGGTACAAGTGTAAACTTTGAATGGACTTTTGCAACATTCCTTGGTATGTGTAAATTATTAATCCTGGTGAAGGTGAAGGTGCAAGGTGCTGCTGTACAAGGTGTTGCTTGCTGGTGCTACTGGCTGATTGCTTCTGTGCTATGTTGAAGTTGTTCCTCTTTTACTGTTGGTGTTTTTTGTTGTTTTGTTATGATATCATATGTGATGTTGGCTACTGCAGTGATAAGATGTATGTGTATTTGTGATGGTGGGAGGGTCTACGTGGGTTGCCACTAGGGGTGGCTTGTATTTATGCTTTGTTTTACTATTATACTCTATTAACTTGGATGCATGTAAATCAGCCAAGTTCCCATCATAGATGGTCCTGTTTCTGGACATTTCTGCTTGTGAGCTGGTGTGTTAAGTATGAGGTAGCATGAGAATACTACCTCTTTAATTTAATTTGGCTGACCATTTCAATCTCTTTAATAATATTTCCTGCTAGCTCAACTGCTCTAGATAAGGTAAGCAACCTTTGTTCTGTCACCATGTACAAGTTCAGAATATTAAGAATACTAGGATTGTTTTCATTTAAGAGTAGTGAAGCCAAACCATAGACTTTATTTGTTACCTTTCTGTTAGTTAAAATCCTTGCATATTATTTTGAAGTTACAAAGTGTAAAATAGCTAATCATAATATTGCTTGAAAAGGCCACTATGTAACCATTATAAATAGGTACTATTCAGTTAGGTCAAGACCATCCAACCAATAGGCAAAATAACAAGGGAGAGAATCAGTTCAAGGAGATGATTGTATTGTGTATTAGAGTCTTCTTTGAACCTTTGGAAATTGGATTAAGAAGAAAAAGTATCGATTTTCCTTTTGAGATCAATCAGTCAAACTAGTTTCCACTAAAGAGAATTGACTGATAAATTGAATATGTACAAGTATCTCAGGTGGTGGCGTTCATTGGCCGACCTAAACCTTGTGAGATCATTCAGTCAACCAGAAGCCAAAACCAAACTTTAAAAACCAATCTCAAACTAAAATATATAGCATCTTAGATACTTGAAACACCCAGATCTCTAATTTCACTCAAATGTATAGCTTTTGGCAGAATCCAAAAATCTGAAGCCAAAACCAAACTTTAAAAACCAAGGTTTCATACCGTAACAAACGTGTAGTGACCCGGACCCAACTGGGATAATTAATGATTAAATCTTAAATTATTCTATTAATTATACATTGGAAGTTTATGAATGAAAGCCACTTAGTAGGATTGGACCAATTGATAATTATGTAAAACTATGGGACAAGTACTTAATTAATTAAGGATTAGCTAAATGGGCTGGACTACTAACCATTATGGACTAAACCTTATAGAAGTCGAATTGGGCCCAAAACCTAATTAAAAGACCAACATGACTTAAACAGGTAATTAAGTTATTAATAAGGTTAACTAGGGAAATGAATAATTAAGTAAATACTACGTATGATTCACTAATTGTTTGAAATTCAAACTAAAACAAATTAAATTCAAACAAATAAAAGAGATAGAGTTCAAATG
>JAUPMG010027880.1:0-14817 GCA_031762675.1 Pachysandra terminalis | reverse complement strand
TATGTTGTTGTTCTTTTGTATGTCGTTCTTTTGTTTTATTTTAAAACATTGTAATTTGTAATCCTTTATCTTTATCTGAGTCTTAGTCTTTTGTTTATGTATAAGAATTAATCTTTCTTATTCAAGTTTTATATGCGATTATATTTATGATTTCGTTTATAAACCTGATTTCTAACCTAGAATGTATTTCGTTTCTTTTCCGCCGAACTTTGTAATAAATAATATGTTTAGTTTTCCCTTAAACGCTTATTTTGGGATAATCCCATTATTATTGTGATCCACCACTCTCCTTTGAGGAAATGAAGGTGATGTCTCTAGTCTTTGATGGACCGTATCGGGTCTTTCGGATCCGGGACGTTACATATACAGTTTCATTACTCCTCGAGTATTGTTCACTCAGAAATTAGTCTTACTGTATGGTAGCCTTCGTGGCATGGGTTAGCTCCCAAAACGGAGAGGGGATTCCGATAATTCCTTGGATACGTCCTAAAGTGGCCTTGTCTTTGGAAGTGTAGTATGAGGTTTGCTTACCATGCGATATTAATCTAAGTTCATTACATTGTGCATATCCATCATTGTTCTCGTATGTTGTTCATTGCATTCATTCTAGGTCATTTGAATGATTTCATGTCATCCCATTCCATCTCATTTAAACTACTCATCTTGCATTGTATTTACGTTGATTATGTTGGACTTGTCATTGATTTATTATCAGATTATTATTGTACTAACCCTTGTGATTGATTCCATAAGAGGATGATTGAACATTCCTTTGCTTCTTATTGAGCATCATAGGCTCACACAACGTTTTATGTTGTAAGATGGGAAGAGGAAGGTCCGCTCTAGTCGAAGTTGTTGCATGGATTTTCTTACTGCTTTACTAGCTTGCTTGCTTTCCTGTTCGTATACTACCTTTCACTCCGGATGGAGTTAGACTATTATACTTGGTTTATGTGGTTGATGTATTCTGAGGATCCTTTAGACGTAGTGGTTGGATTTTGGATTTTGGTTTAGTTAGGCCCTGTTTAGGCCATGCACTATTTAATTTATACTTTGGCTTTTATGTAGTTGTAAGCTTCCGCATTCTGATCTATTGAATGAAAGTACTTTATTACTTTTATTTTCTTATGTTGTGGTAGCAATCCGCGGTCCAGTTGTGGATCCCGAAGGTCTCACCTCCTCACCTTGAGATCCGTGCAATTCCCTCATTGGGATTCGTGCTACAGATTTGAGGCGTAACAATTCTCTAATTAATCCTAGCCATTAAAATAGAGTAGTTTAATGCTTGCCTTTAGATCTAAAGTGTTCTAGTTCTAGATGAAATAATCATTATCCTTTTACTTTTAATTATTGAATCCTAATTAAGTTATAACTAGTCGTAAATCCTATTGAATCTAACCCATTGACTTAGATTAAAAGTTCCTACAAGATCATAACCACACATTATAACTTAAAGAGTTATGATTGTGTGTGAAGCACTTAGTTTCCTATAATATAACCCACCAATAATAAACAGTCAAAGTCAAATATGATAGCTAACTTACTAAAATTTTAAATTAACCCCTATATTTTTATTAATTACATACTAACCCTATTATTTTAGTTTGGGTTATTAAGGCTTGCTTATATGTGATATGTATGCATATATACGTATATTATCAATAAAATTGTATACTTAGAGACTTGTCACCATGTGTGTGTAGATGGCTGGAGGTACATGAATAGATTTATGGATAATATGAATATGCTATGAGATGAAGTGCCATTCAAATGATTCCACTTGATATGCTCAAACAAGGAAATTCAAGGATGATATGCAATGTATTGCAATAGAAAAATGTTTCCTGTCAAGTGACCCTCATCTTGCAGCTTTACCAAAAAGAACCAACTTCCGGACATAGGTCACCAAGAATAGCCAGATGTCCCTTTCTTCATTCCAGGCGCTAACCCATGGTATGAAGGCCACCACTTGTTGATTTTTGAGTGTAATTACTCGAGGTATAGCCAACCGTATAAGATCTCGCAAGAAACCTACCCTTATTTAAATTGGGGCAATCCCATAGTTATTGCCAACCTTAAGGAACCTCGCAGGTGATCCTTACTAGTTTAAGTGGAAATTTCAACCCACAGGTGTATAGCCAACCTTTAGAGAATCTCGCAAGGAATCTCCCGACTTTCTCTTCTCAGGCTCACTTAACAATCACATATGCCTAGTATGCATTCAATTATTAACTTAGGACTCAAATGATAATCACCAATGGAAGTTATCCACATGCCCATACATGCGGATAATCCATTGGAAGCCATCATAAGTTTCCTAGTAAGTGTGCAAACCCATTACGATCAGTAATACATAACTAACTCTATTTGTTGCTGCCCGGTTGACCGGACAAGCTAAACAATCTAAATCAGTAGGACTTTCGGTGATAACACCCATCGAAAGCTATATATGCGCCCATACACACAAATAATCCACTGGATGCCATCACGGGCATCCTTTCCACAAAAACAGATCAAACCAAATCGTAATATCATTCTACCTTTCGATTATAAAACATGTGGGGTTCACAATTCTAGGTCAAGGTTAAGTCAATAGACAAGTCAACAATATAAGTGTGAAATGAACTCAAAGATGATTCCTCGAGAGTAGGCTACAGCCTTTCGACCATACTTTGATTCCTAAGATCCACACCGCAGTCAAGTCAAAAGGGCAAGGTAGTAGGGTAAGGTGTGCCATGGAACTCAAAGATGATTCCCCGCAGGTAGGCTAGAGCCTTCCGACCATACTTTGATTCCAAAAGTCCATACCACAATCATATGGCACCTAACCCCAACCCAACCAATGTTCCGTGGAACTCAAAGTTGATTCCCCGCAGGTAGGCTAGAGCCTTCTCATCAAACTTTGGTTCCAAGGATCGTGCCTTACGCACATGGCATCAATTCCAAATAAAAAGCAATCGAAACTCCAAATTGGGATTCCATCGGTACTCTCACCAATATGCTGGGGGATTAAAAATATGCTTAATTGGGTCTCTGTCGGTAGGTTCACCGGTGTACCGATGCCTACCGATGGAGACCCACTGTGCTTTTCTCTCCCTGTCGGCAGGCTCACCGGTGTACCGGTGCCTGCCGATGGGCCGTGATCTGGAGAATTAATTGAGGTTGGGAAAACCCCAAATCCAAGGTTCTTCTAATCCAATCTTTGAAAACCAACATTAGTACTTTTCAATCAATACAAACTCATTCAAAAACACATCAAACCATCATCAAACGAAATCAAGGATATAAATCAAATACTTTGATGTTACACACATATGATGTAAATCCAAAACCCGCATCAAGAAAAGAACTAATACATTGCAAAACATCAATTATGATTAAACAAGCATTCTTTCATTCATAAGGAGACGAAATACAATTTAAGCGATAAATCTGAGATAGACCATAACACTCGATAAGAATTATACAGAAAATGTGACTTACTTTAGATTCTAGGTATTAGGTTAGAAATCAACTCTTCTTCTTTTCTTTAGCTTCTTCTCTCTTTTCCAGATCTAGCTTGAACCTCTTTCTTTCTCTTTCTCTTATTTTCACCTCTCTAAAACTCAAACCTAATTCCCTAACCCAAAAACACTATTCACAACCTAAACAAAACCCGCCCTTTTTCCGACTTCTTTTCTCACCCAAACCCCTTCCTAATCTCTTCTTAACCTTCCTTACGTATAATGCAATTGATATGGTAACTTCCAACTAAGAATCCTTTTAAAAATCAAACTCTTACTAATCTGGTATCCTCTCTTAACTTCCTAATTTAAATTTAACTAATCTCAAACCAAAGGGAAAATTACTAAACTAACCCTAATTCTATAATTAATGACTTACACGACTAATCTAAATTTCCAGCCAATCTAACTTAATTAATTGCACCTTATTTCCCATCTATCTTATTAAGTACAATTCAACCTCAACAGTTACACTTAATTACAACCTATTCTAATTTGTTTTTACCATAGCATATAGTTACCATCGAATAGAATTCAAATTCAGAATAACTCCATTAAATAATCACTCAATTATTATTATATTTACTTTCTGGATCCGGGTCACTACAACTTTCCTAGCAGCTACAAGAGGCAGAAGGCCGCTGAGTTCCTTAAGCTGGAACAGGGGTTCATATTTGGTAGCTCAATACGAAGGACAATTTGCGATATTATCCTTCTTTGCACCCCACATAGTAGCTACTGAAGAGGAGAAAGATGTTAAATTTGAGGAGGGAGTGCAACCTGCCATTAGGTCCCAGTTCATCTCTCACCTTTGCAAGACTCACACTCAAGTCTTGGAATGTGCTCGTAGGGTCGAAAGGGACAGTGACTTGTCCGCCATGCAACAGGAGACTTTCAAGCCAAACCGAGGATGGTTCCTACTGAACCAACACCAAGGAGCGAAGAGATCTGATGATCACCATCATAGAGCAGTTGTGGCTAGACCACTTCCGACGACAGAGATTCCTATTGCTGCTCCATATATACAACATAGGCCTCCACTAATTTTCCACTACTGTGGTAAGGCCGGGCACGTGAAGAAGTTTTGCAGTGAGCGGATCCAGGAGGGTCAAGGACAGAGGACTGCCGATAAACCACTTTCAATAGGGCAGGACAATGCTTTGACGGATTGGGTAGTTCCGAAGGATTACGGGGCTATGAACGCAATGGTAGAAGGTACTTTGACTATTTTTCATTCTCCTGCAAATGTATTATTTGACTCGGGTGCCACATATTCTTTTATTTCTGCTCAATTTATGCATAAATTAGGTCTTAAACCATCATCGATGAGTGAACCTTTACGCATTACAAATCCGATTGGGAGAATGGTTACTGTAATGAACTGAAATTTTAAACTAAGTAATAAAGACTGAATTGCAAATACCACAAACTTAAGACTTAAGTTATAAAATTTAAGGGAGTTTATAAAAATTAATATGTAAGTTTTCCTATTGGTTATAATACATGGTATAACTAGTATGTGAATACACCTAAACCTGTTCACTTTAATAACTAATTAAAGGCTGGGGTTTATTCATATAAGAAAGAAGGTAATCAAGGACTACAATTTAGTTAAGGTTAGATGACCTAACTTATGGAAACCCTAAATATATCTTTTGTAACTTTTGGCTAAGAAGAAGAGAAAAATATTGCTGAAGAATCACAAAGGAAGTAAGCTCTACAATCGGATTTCTACGCCTTTTCGCATTCTAAGTACTCGTGTACTTTCAAAGACTCATGGTTGCTGAATTTCCTTTCTGGATGGTTAAATTCTCAAACATTGTGTGTTAATGTTTGAAACTAATGTCTATGTGTAAGAATCAAGCTTAGATTACGAGTTAATGATGTTGAGTTTCACATATAACTTATGTTATATGATATTGTGTTAAAATCATGTGGAAATTCATTTTTATGTTTGTTAGATTATTGGAGAATGGAAATTATGCATGAGAGTGTAGTCGTGATACTTAGAAACCCAGAAACCCCAATTTCGCATGCGGTCGACAGCACTGGTCGGCACACCAACAGTGTCTACCGACAGGATCATCCCCAACTGTTTGTATGATTCTCAGCAGCGCGGTCAGTATGCCAGTGGGCCTGCCTGTCACGACCAAACTTAACGAAATTCTTGTAAGAACCCTTATGTTCGAACCGCAACTCTTACCCCAATCGAAATCGGGAGTGGCAATCAATATCGAACAAAAATTTACAGAAATTCAATAAACATCCAAAAGAATATAATTTACTGAAAAATAATTAAATACCCTTGCTTTTTAAAAAAACAAATACCTAAACTTCCCTCTCTCTCTTTCTCTCTCTCTCTCTCTATATATATATATATATATATATATATATCTCATTACGAAATGGGGTGTGCGTCCTCGCACACCAAGTCTTCATCCTTGCACACTTGGGTGTGCATCCTTGCACATTGGTGGTGTGCATCCTTGCACATTGGGGTGTGCATCCTTGCACACCGAGTGTGCAACCTTGCACATTGGGGTGTGCATCCTTGCACACTCAGTGTGCACCCTTGCACACCAAGCGTGCATCCTTGCACAATGGGGTGTGCTTCCTTGCACACTGAGTGTGCATCCTTACACACTAAGGTGTGCATCCTTGCACACTAAGGTGTGCATCCATGCACATTGGGGTGTGCATCCTTGCACATTGGGGGTGTGCACCCTTGCACACTCAGTGTGTATCCTTGCACACCAAGTGTGCATCTTGAACACTGAGGTGTGCAATGGATGCCAAATGTTTTGTGGACAAGGACACACATTTAGTGGGTGGTGGTAGTGGTGGTGGGTAGTGGTGGTGCAATGGTGGCACACTTGGTGTGCAAGGATCGACACTCAGTGTGCATCCTTGCACACTGGGGTGTGAATCCTTGTACCACCCACTAAATGTGTGTCCTTGCCCACAAACCATTTGGCATCCATTGGACACCCCAGTGTGCAAGGATGCACACTCCAATGTGCCACCATTACACCACCATCACCAACCACCACCCACAAAATGTGTGTCCTTGCCGACAAACTATTTGGCATCCTTTGCACACTTGATGTGCAAGGATGCACACTGACAGAGGACGTGCCCTTGTGTGCAAGGATGCACCACAATCAACCACCACCCACTAAATGTGTGTCCTTGCAGACAAATCATTTGGCATCCATTGCACACCTCAGTGTGCAAGGATGCACACTGAGTGTACAACGATGCACACCCCAGTGTGCAAGGGTGCACACCCCAATATGCAAGGATGCATACTGAGTGTGCAAGGATGCACAACCCAATGTGCAAGGATGCACACTCAGTGTACAAGGATGCACACCCCAATGTGCAAGGATGCACACTCACTGTGCAAGGATGCACACCACACTTCGTATGGAGAGAGAGAAAGAGAGAGAGGGAAGGGAAGTTTAGCTATTTCTTTTTAAAGCATGTATGGGAGACATAACTGACACGTCCTCTGTCATGTGACAGAGGCGCGTCTGGTAATTAGTTTCGTATATATATACTTCAATTGTGAATTGATTGGGTCAATATACTTTTGGGCAAAAATCCCCTAAAGTAGGGAATTTTCGTAATTTTCCCTATTTGTTTTTATTAGCCATAGAGATTAGTCTACTGAATGCTTAGTGGATTTTGCACAACTTAGCTTGTTTTTTTTTTAATTGTCTGCAAGAATAAATAAGTAGTCTTGAATAATTTCTTTTTTAATCTCTTATTATTAGTTTATGAATGTTATTGGATTTGTTTAAGATATTGTTTTTATTTTCCTTTTTTTTTACATTTCTTCTAGGACTTTACTAAAATATCTAAATATATTTAGGATTTCATTTAACTTTATTTTTTGTTGTTACAAATTTAGGATTATTTTAGATCTTTTTTTAATTTTGATTTTTCACCTTAATTTAACATATTTTTTAGATTTTAATGAATTGGCCAAATAATTTTGAACCAGGTAACCGGTTGAACCAGGAGAGAACGAGTGCCTAAAAGCTCCACGTTCTTTCAAACAAACCTTCTTACCCAAAATCTGGTTAAACCATCCTTAACAACCTGAAAATTTTTAAATTTTAATCTAAGGATAAAAAGGTAATTTAAGAAACCTAATTAAGCTCAACATAAATATTAAGTAATTAAGACTCAAGTTATGTAATTGGAGTATAACCCAATAAGTCTAAACTAATAAGTTACAGCTAAGAATAAGCTTAAGATGGTAACTGGTACTAACATGAGCCTATTTGAAACCTTAAGTTAAACTGAACCTATAAACTATTTTCGAACTCCTAAGCTAATGTAACTTAATAAGTATTTGGCTTAATTAATGTATTAAGAGTTATAAGCAACTTAACTAATTAATAAGGACTTGTGAGTAATTAGTCAACATATTTTGTAGTCAACAGTTTGACTTGGTCAACAACTTGACTTGCTGACTAGGCTTAAACCAGAAATAGAGAGTAAGATAGTAAAAATAATAATAATAATATATAAACCTGAGTCTAATATAAATTGAATCGGAATACTAAATAAATAATCTAGAAGCTTTACAATTAAAATAAAAAAACTTTAGAATTAGAATCCTAGAAGGATTAGAAATTCAGATTTCTCTAAAGATCAAAAACTCCTAAAGATAACCCAATACCTTTAGATCCTTATAAATAAGAAAGTTACTTAGAGATCCAAACCATCCTAAAGATAATCAATTTCGTGGAGAAGCCCTAGAATGTGAAGAGAAATCTAGAAAATCCAAGAAAGAAGAAGAAGAAACCCTAGGAGAATTCTACAGCAAATTATTGTGAGTTTTCTTTCAATGTCCTGTGTATTTACTTCTATTTTAATGTTATGACCATGGGAAAGATATGTTTGTTTGTGATAAACCATTTCCCATGATCTTACAAATAAAACCAATAAGTATTGATAAACCAAATCTCTGTACACTTACATGCACAAGCAAGGACATCAAAACCTAGAAAACGACCAACTTGAAGCCCAAGAACCCTTTAACCAACTGTATATGTTCAATCCAATGACCAAAAACTAGTTTTCGAAGCCCCCTTGAGTTATAGGAACCCTATGGGAGAATTCCCAATTGAAAATCATCCAAAACGTGCTTCAGCGTACCAACTTGGTACACCGAATGCACGCCGAGCCCCTTCTTTTGAAAATTTGCTCCCTGGTTTGTTCATCGAACCTAAACTCGGCATACTCTCGGTACGCCGAGCATCACTGTAGACATTTTAGCCCATTGTTTTGTACACTGAGACTGAATTCGGTGTACCTAGAGTACGCCGAGCCTTACTAAATGACCAAAACTCAGAAACCCTTTGGAACCTTCTAACTAAACCCGTCGACAACCACTAGGTACACCGAGATCTCGCCGAGCATACACTGAAGAGTACTCCAAGAGCCATATTGACCTGATTTTGAACCTTAAAACCTAGGACACCTAAATTTGACCTAATCTAATTTATTTACCATGCTATTAGACCCTAAACACATGCCTAGCAATTCAAGACCCTTCTAACCAAGCCCTAACCAACTAATGCCTTAGTTTAGGTTTGTGATATTTTGAAATACCTAAGAGACTAGATTCTAGACCCTTCCAGTGCTGTCATACCCTCTTTTTGAGCATGTTTAGGTACAAAAATTGACTAAATAACCTAATGACTGTTTATTACCACCATGTATGTGATTATGTGTAAATTAGTGCTTATTTAAAGGTAATACCTTACTATTAATGGCTATACATATTATTATTACTCCTATCATGATTATTGTACTTATATGAACATTCTTACCATGCATGTGATATTATGTCTTATTAATGTAGAATCATGAGATTGTGCTCATGTCTTTGTCGATGTGAATTTATGCCTATGAATCTTTGTTTGTGCTAATTAAAGGACTTGAATTAATGAGTTGCATCTTGGACTACCCTGCTATGATAGCAAAGTCTAATACCCTATACCTTGCATGGGATTAGATTACACTTGAGACCAATGACATTATTTACCATTGTTGTCATATGGTTGGGCTATATATATTGTTTCTCCCAAGGTGAGGGATATATCATGTATGGTGATCCCAAAATACTTGTGGAAAGATGAAAGCTGAGGGAATGTTCACAATGTGAGGCCCAATATCTGAATCATGTTAGTTGTTTAATATGCAAGATTCCTTGAGAATAATTCACATTTGTGAAACCTTGGGGATTACCTTTGATCACAAATAAGTGGGGGAATTGTGCCCTTTTAGGTCGACGCCCCTTAAAACTATGATGTACGCATGGAATATCTTAACTTGAGAATGGCCCTCTGTGGGGGGGATGGTTCGAGAAAACATCTTGCTCAAGGAATGATCGATCATGTAGGAACTTATGATATTAGCATACTTAACTGCACCTTACATTGCATATTACTTGATATTATTCTGAGCATCTTATGTATAATACACTTGATCCAATTTGCATATGGAAGTAGGATCATTGATATTGACCATTATTTCTTATACTATGGTGAAATTTGGGAGAGAACACTTATTGTATGATTGTTGTTCATATTCATCATTAATTGCCATATATTTTACAGAATATACTTATAATTTATTATATTGCTTGTATTTCGTAGCATTGGAATATGAGTAAATACCTTGCTTTGAAGGACTACTTATCCGGGCTTTCCTGCTTATGTATGTTGATTTATGTTTTTCAAGATTAAAGAGTAGCATAAGGAGAGCTTGGGAAGGGACTAGAATTGAAGAACAGTAGATAGGTTTTGTATTAGACTTATATGCAAATTTCATTTACTCAGTTGTAATAAGATCAAATTTATGTATTTTACTTAAGTTATAAATAGAACTATTAATTTTACTTTTGCTTGTGTTTTGATTATGGCTTTCCACTCCCATAGGGATATGGGGTGACAGTTACATACAAAACCTTTGGGCATCCCAAAGATCTCAATTGGTTTGGGATGTGACAACAGCGGTATCAAAGCCTAATTTCTAGTAAACTTAATTAAAAAAAATTAAAAGATTTCTTAGGTCTTAAAAACTAGGAATAAGTGTAGAAAGATTTAAGTCATAAAATAAGAAAAACTATAGGTGGGTAAAGGGAAGAAGATATGATTAGGTTGTGAGATTGTGATGTGTAATGATTGCTGATTTGTGCACCCTTGCTAGTAAATCTGGATAAACAATTGGGAATAGGAAGTACAACTATTTCTGAAAGTTTGAAGGCAGAAAATACTAGGATGCAGTCTTTGCTAAGTATATTACGTTATCGTGTTATTAAAGGATATGATAATCAAAGGCTTATGATTGTTGCTTGAAATATTTCAGAAGAACACTAATACTAGCTGATATTTAAAAATTTGAAGCCAATGTAGTTGCAAATACATTGAACTGAGATTTTTTGGAAATTAGATAGGAATTAGATTTTATACAAATTAAAAAGATTATTATACTTATAAAAATACTACAATTATTATTAAATTATATAAAACACCAAGATAATTATTTGGACCTTAGTCTGATTTGAAAGGTACTATTTATACCAGACCACGACCAAAATTCAAGTGAATTGAAGAATACACTTAAATTAAGTTAAAAACTTTAAATTTTGAAGTTGAATGTTTTGTATTATGAATGCTTAATGTTGTTATATATTTTTAAATTTTAAATTTGAAAGTTTTTACTTGATCTAGGAGTTCAGCATACATTTCGGCGTGGTCTCGGTACATCGAAATGTGGCCGAGATGGCAGCTGAGACTTTATAAATAGAATTTTAGGGCTTTAAACCCCATTTCTTCTATTCTTCCTTCCAAAGTAAGTTCTCCAAATACTTTTCCAACACTTGCCAAGGGATTTCAACTACTCTAAAGCTCCAATCAAGAACTAGGTAATTTTCCATCCTTTTCTTCTCAATTTCAAGCTTAAACCCTAGAATCTCATCTCTTTGACTCATTCGCCTTAGACCAACTTTTCCAAAATAAACCCTACCATTATGCCTAAGGACAAGCAAACCCAAAGACCCTCTAAGAAGTCTAGACCCACTAGGACCTCTACATCTTGAACTCCTTCACCTCCTGAACCATAAGAAATAGAAACCCCAACCATCAATGAACCCCAAAAACCTAGCATATATCAGAACGGGGGTATTCTTGTGGAGAAGCAAACCATTCATGTAGAAGCCTATAAAATTTATGAAATTCTCAAGGCCATAGACTGGAATCCCAAGCTAACCTGGGGTGGTAAGGCTTATGAGACTGCTACCCAAGGCATGTATGACTTCATTACTAACACCAAAACTGTAAACATGACCATCACCTTTACCATGCTTAGAGAAAAGCTTGTCCTCAACCTTCAACTTGTTTCCCAACTCATGAATGTTCCTATGAACAACAACCTTAGTGTCATACCAAGTTGGAATTTTCTGTGAGAGTTAGAGTGACCCGAGCCTTGTGTGGTACATATAAGAGTTGGAATGACGACAACTCTTTAGCTGCCACAAACTCCTCTCATCATATAGAATCCTTCATGTCATCTTTCTGAGGAATGTTTACCCTAGGACCGAGAACACCTCCGAGCTCACTCCTTTCATGAACCAAGTTCTTTTCATGGTGGCTTCAGGCCAAAATCTTTGCCTCCCATCTCTTATCATCACCCTCATCATCAGATTTGATTGTATCTCTCGGAAAGGAAAACTACCTTTTCCTTGTCTCATGTGCGCACTCATGAATCATTGGAAGTACACCTGTAGACGCCCCGAGAACCCGAATAGAGCCAAGCCTTTTAGCCAGACTCAGCTTTCTTTAATGAGACTGTCTAGATACCCTCCAACTTAACAAGTGTGGCTATACAATCCAGAAGAAGAAGAAGAAGAAGAGGAACAACAAAATTAAAAATAGCCAACTGAACAACAACCTGAGCAGCTGCCTAAGCTTCAGACTGAGGAGCAACCTAAGCTTCAGACTGAGGAGCAGCCCGAGCATGAAGAGCAGTCTGAGCAGGAGCAGCCTCCTAGAGCTTCATCATTTGATCCTACACCCTCTACCTCTGTAGCTCCACCTGGTTCCTCTAGCCATCACTATACTTGGAGGAACAAGGATTTGGGTGCTCGTCTCTCAGCTATTGAGTGTGCAAGCGTTCAGGCCCGGATGGATCTCACCACCGAGCTTAGAAGTAACCGAGAAGAACTGAGAAAGAACCGGGAGGAAATGTCCAAACTCCGAAAGAGTGTGGACAAGACCTTCAAGTTCTTCCATAACTTCTTTGGTAGTGGAAAGGTGGGTGATATTGTTCCACCGATAGCTATCATACCACCATTTTCATCATCTTCCAAGGACTCTGTAGTAGCCTAGATCCTTTAACTGAATTTTTCCCATATTTTTTTATTAAATTATTTTGATTAAAATTTACTCGTGTCTATATAGTTTGTGTATTAATTAAACTTGGGGGTTTATTTGAAACCTGACCTTTAGAATTATGGACCATAGTGTTATTAGTTTTTCTCTTTGGGGTTAGTCTTATAAGAAGACTTTTTGCCCAACCATTCGAACGCACGAGCTGTGCGTTGAACCAGTCTTGGGGACGTGTCTTTGGACATGTCCCTACTTAAGCCATTGTGTGTGGGAAGTTAGGGAGACAACTCCCTATACCTTCATCCTCACACAATGTTCGTATCACCATTCGAGACTGAGAATTGAGAGTGAAACTAAGAGTTTGAATCTGAAATTTTGAAAGAGAGTTAGTATTGTTGCAGTGAGAAGAGAAGAAGAAGAGAAGTAATCGAGTAGGAGAATTCCTCATTCACTTGTTTCTACTCACATTCGAATCATTGTAAGTAGCTTATCCGGTTCGAATTCATACCATTATAAATGATGCCTTGTTTTCACCATTTAGGATTGAATAATAATAACCGTGGCTTTTCCATAAATGAATTCTGTGAATTTTCTGGATATATGATTTAATCCTTGAGCTATTCTTCTACATGTGTTAGATAATGTTGATTTGATGATTTCTGAACTTACTTGCTCGGATTTGGCTTAATCATGCGAGTTGTAAGTTTTGCATATTAGACTTCGAGTTTTTCATGATTAAATGTTGTTTTGAACCTACATCAGAAATACTTGATAGTTTGTATCAAATTGATAATTTGATTTTTATCATGATTTTCCTTATGGTTAAGTTTAAGTGATTTGATAAGATCGAAACCCTGAAAACCCATTAATTTGGTAAGAAATCCTTAGTGATCAGACTACACAGAAAACAGAGTTCAGTGTAGTGTAACATTGAGATCGACCGCAGTGTAGTGCAATCGAGCGCATTGTGATCGAGCGCATTGGGATCGAGCGCACAAATGCGATCGAGTGCATTTGGATCGTGCGCAACGTTATGCGATCAAGCGCAATTGAGAAACAAAAACCTATTTCAGAGACAATGTGAGGGTTTGCATGTCTTTTGGTTCGGGCTTAATGGTGCTTCATAATAGGATCAAGTAGGGCCTAGGGTTGAGTACCAGCAATGACTGAAACCCACTTGTTACCCTTAGCATGTGCAAACTAATTAGACACACTCCTCAATTGGTCTTCACTTAGGAAAGAGATGGTGAACACTATTTTATGTTTACATGTTACTTGCATCATAGGAATGTGTATGATGGGTCCCACTTGATTATTCACGTGTATGGGCCCATGAATAGCTTCTAAGGGGATCTATCATCCATATCCCATATGAGAGTACATTCATACTATGTTAATATGAAATATTAAGTGTGCCCGGTTGGTGAGAAATAATAGGTTGCCTAGTCCAGTGGGTTGAAAGGCCTACGAAATAAGTTATGAATCATAGTTGATTCAAAAGGTCGACTGAACCTTGAGTATTGTAAACTCTTAAATCAGCATATAGTAGACTTCGAGCCATGGGTTAGCGCTCGGATCGGAGATGGGACTACCGGATGTTTCTGGGACACAGGTCCCGAAATCTTTTTGGAAGCTGCAATGAGGGACACTTAATGTATCATGTAAGTATAGGCATAAACTACATTACATTGCATTTCTAGATTGATCATACATTAGTTCATCTGATTGTCATTCTCGCATCATAATCATGTCGTAGCATCTCTTATTTATCTCTGTTGTTATTACTATTTTTTCCAGTTTTTAGTCATACATGATGATGTGGATGGTGACTTGTCACGCCCCAAACCCGTACCCCAAATCCCTAGGTGGGATTGGCACGAATCTAGAGACGCGACCTTCGGGATTCA
>JAUPMG010027859.1:0-14819 GCA_031762675.1 Pachysandra terminalis | reverse complement strand
GCAATCCGCGGTCCAGAAGTGGATCCCGAAGGTCTCACCTCGAGATTCATGCCATCCCGCCTAGGGATTCGTGCTCGGGTGTTGGGGCGTGAATCAAACCAACAACAAAAGCTCTGTTTTTAATCTACTGTTTTCTATTTGCTCGAGGACTAGCATTAAGTTTGGGGGTGTTGGATATACTTAATTTTTATCTATTTAAATCACACTTCTAAGCTTTTATTTTATGTCTTCATATCTTTTTTTTATTAGAATAAAGCCTCATTTACCACATCTTGTGTATTTCTTGTAGGAAGCATCAAACTGGAATAAACAGAGCAAATTAGAAGCAAAGTGGAGAAATCTCTTGTGTCCCTTAGTTCTACTTCGACTTTTGCCAAGTAAAAAGTCATTTGTAAAGGGCCAAAGCTTCCAAACGTTCCTAGCTTGGTCGGTGTTTAAAATTAGAAGAAGAAGAATCCACAAGAAAGAAGGTTTTTATTTTTTGAGCCTAGGAAAGTTACTGTCCAGAATTCCGCTGAACAGATCTCGGTATTCTGGCCGTAACTCATTCGGCAAAAGTCCGATTAAAGTGAATTCAGTGGCCCTGGAAAGCTCAGAAGAATATCTACAAATTTCGTGAAGATGTGGAGGCCCAAACCGACCTTTTTGAAGACCCAATTGACACTACGAGATGGAACTCGTGAAATCTTAGGATTTGAGAAAATGAAGGAGAAATTACCTATTTTTCAGGAGTTTTAATTTTTCACAAAAAAGACAACTATTAGTTGCTAAAAAATAGGATCTGAAAGGAATCAAGAAGAACTTTTCTCTTGGAGAAAAAAAGAAGAAAACGAACGTGAAGAAGGAAGAGGACGACAAAACCGGAAAGAGGACGACCGGACCAGAAAGAGGAAGAAGACGATTGGAGAAGGAAAAGATTTCGGATCTTCAACAAATTCCATATTTATCTTCTCTTAATTTTTTTCTTTTATTTAAATCTGAGAATTATTTTCTTTATATTCATGTTCCTGAAGAAGACAATGGATGTTTTTAATTTCATTATAAACTAATTTCATTTATTAAGGTTTTGATATAGCCTAGTCATGAGGTTTTGAATCCCTTTATTATTGCTATTGAAATTATAATCATTATTTTTGAGTATTTTATCACTGTTCTTTATCCATTTGAATGCTTGATCACCATTTAAATGTCTTGTTAATTGTATTGAAACCAAGAGGGGATTTACAATGTTAGTTTCGTGTGATAAAATACCATATTCTATATGTTAATAGATATATTTTCTTGGTTTATGTAGCTTGCATAAAAACTCATAGAACTTAATGTACATGCATGCTTTTAAATTCACATAGAGATATCGTGGGTTATCGTGTGGAAGTAAGTTCATTGGTGCTCGAGAGAGACTTCAAATCGGGTTGTAATTTTCCATAGCAGGAGTAATTAGGATTTGATTCAAATTGGTTATGGTGAAATCAAATGCCTTAGTATTTTAATCAACTGGTTAAATTTGTTATTTTATTTCTTAGTCATTGCTTTTAATTGTTAGTTAATTTTTCAAACACCCATCTCATTATTCAATTGTCCAAATAGAATTTAGGCTAGTAATTTCGGTATTTAGTAACTAAAAAATTCCTGTGGGTTCGACACTCTATTTCATCACTTTATTACTTGCTATGATTTCGTATACTTGCGAAAATGCACATCAAAAACTATTATAGGATAGCGGCTTACAGAGATTTCATGCCACAGAGGATCTTCTCAGGCGAGTTTGTGGGAATCAAACTAGTTTTAATTGTTATTCAAATCATAGACGATCTAAGAATGTATCTTTCTTTATACAACAAATTTAGCTCAATTTTTATAATGGAAATCTTCCTCGTGTTTGGTGCTCAAATCATTTACGAAATTCTTCTCCCGGTTTTGATTTAAACTGGTTTTCGCTATGAGAAATTCCATGGGTTTGTATCGTTAATGGCCAATTAAATTACAATATGTTCACTGATTAAGGGATAATAATGGAGATTTAAATGCAAATGGTAGGGGCATAAATTTATTTGGAGGTTTCCTGAACTAAGATTGAATAAGTAAACTTTTTTTCTCTGCCAAATTTCTGGGTGGAAAAAAAGTTATAATTTGGAGAAACAGTCGGATCCTAGGGTTTCTTCTAATTTTTGTTTTGATTGTTTGTTTCCTTAAAATGAAAAAAAGAAAAAGAAATATACATACAAAGAAAGAAAGAAAAAACTGAAAACCCTATTATCATTATCAACGTTAAGAAACAGAGAATACCCTAGGAGCTACCTCCCTCTAACATGCAAAACAAACATCGACGATCAAAAATAGGTAACAAATAAGAGAAGAGGATTTGTCTGATGATTGTTTGATATCCCCTCTTTTAGGGTGTTCCTCAAATTTTAGGAGAGGTCAATAGATGACATGTACCTTTGGATATTAACTACTCAAGTTGTCAAAGAAGACATTGTTACATAAGGTGATGGTTTTAAGAGGAGGGATAGAAGAAAAATATAGGGATTTCTCCTATTGAAACATCAGGCTACTCCCAACTATATATCCAAACTAAAAATGGTGTCCACATAATGATTAAAACAATACAGTATTCCACGTGTTTATACCAAACTATAGGGTTGTTAAAGTAAAACCCTTTAGCAAACGAACAATCATGTAGTCCCTTTAGCAAACAACAAGCAAAGTGTTTACATCAAATTACAGGGGTTGTCTTAAGTTATTTATTCTTTGGTATTTGCGTCAAACCCCTAACCCCAATTAGTTTAGTCGGGAAGAAGTAGTGGTTACAAGTAGAGTTGGTAAGTTTAGTTTGCAAGTTATAGAAAACATCATCTTATTCTTCTTCTATCTTTCTTTCTTGACCTATTTCTTATTTGTACCAGGTTTTTCATGCTTTTTCTATATTTATTCACAGAAAGAGAGAAGGTGAGAAAAGTGTGGAACATAAGTATAGGGAGTGGTTGCTGAATCCGGTGCAGGCGGTTGCAGCATCAACGCTTGCATTTGATTTGGGGGCACCTGTGGTTAGGTTTTTGGCTAGGGTGTTGGTTGGTGGTTGGTTGGCTATGGCTATAACCTTTGGGTTAACAAAGTTGATAGGATCAAGTGGGATGTAAATTAAAAGGAGTCAATTGTAGTAGATCCTTTTGTTTACTTTGTTCTTCTGTTTCTCTTGTATTAGTTTCTTGATTTTGAGACACAGGGGAAGGAGCTGGTTTTGCTATGTATTCTTGATCTATCAATTGACAATGAGAACTTCATTTTGAAGATCTCTCTCTTACACTTACACAGGATGTAGATGCCTGATTGATTGCAAAGTGGTAAAGAATCTTGTATAAGGATCATTTGGTATTATTTATTTTCCTTTTGCTATTGCTTGTGTCTCCTTAATTAGGTTTGTTTAACTTTGGCGATGCTTAGGATCATTTATGTTTGTAGAAATGACTATATCCAGTTGGGAGAGTTGGTTGGGTGCTAAGAAAACTGTTTCAGTTTGGTTTGAGATGTTATCTGGTCTAGCTACCTTTGATTTGATGCAGTATGGAATCAACAACTTTAAATACGATGGTTAGGTTCCTATTGAATGGTTGGTTTGGTTGGTGTGTGAATCAAGGTTTAAAAAAAAAGAACCGGAGAATGGACCGATCCCGTCCGGTTCTATTCCGGACTGGTACTGGCCAGTCATGATTCGGTACAGAAAGCAAAAGAAAAAAAATTAAAAACATTTCAGACCGGCGCCGGACCGTCGGAGACGGGTCACCAAACCGGAAGGACTGGCGGTACTGGATGCCGGACCGTCGGGACTGGTCACCGGATCGCCGGTCCATAACCCAGCGATACATTCCTTTATATCGCGGGTTGGAACTGGACCGCTATGGTCAAGTCCCGGTATGGACCGGTATCATCCGATCCGCGAAACCATGGTGTGAATGGGTAAGATTAATTCAATGTAGCGAAGGAAACTATTAATTTTCAGTATCTTGTCATCAAAAGATCCATTGATGGTTCAAATTTCAATTCCATGAGTTGTGCAAGTGAGGTCAACTGGAACCCAGCCCAAACTCAACTTTCGGCTCAAAAGTGAGCTCGGATCGAATCCAAACCCAAATTAACTCACGAGTTCGGGCTCCTATTTGGGTTGAGTCGAGCGGACTTTGGACGGGTTGAGTCGAGCGAACTTATACCATAGAGTACAAGCTTCATAATACGGAGTACAAGCACTATAACATAGGGTACAAGCATTACAACACAGAATACAAGCATTATAAGATGGAGTACAAGCATTATAATACAAAGTAAAGCATTACAACATAGAGTACAAGCGTTACAACACAGAATACAAGCATTAAAACATGGAGTACAAGCATCACAACACAAAGTACAATCATTAGAAACAGAGTACGAGCATTACAACATGGAGTATAAGCATTATAACACCGAATATACGTATTATAATACTTGTACTCCATCTTGTAATTCTTGTACTATGTGTTATAATGTTTGTATTCTGTGTTATAATGTTTGTACTCCATCTTGTAATGCTTGTATTCTATATTGTAATGCTTGTACTTTGTGTTGTAATGCTTATATTCTGTGTTATATAATGCTTGTACTCTATATTATAATGCTTGTACTCTATATAAGAATGCTTGTACCTCCATGTTATAATGCTTGTACTCCAACCTTTAATGCTTGTACTTTTTGTAATAATGGTTGTACTTTGTATTCTACTGCTTGTACTTTGTGTTATAATGCTTTTACTCTATGTTATAATGCTTGTATTCTATGTTGTAATGCTTATACTCTATGTTATAATGCTTGTACTTTGTGTTATAATGCTGGTAGTCCATCTTGTAATGCTACTATTATGTCTTATAATGCTTGTACTTTGTGTTGTAATGCTTGTACTCTATTTTTAAATGCTTGTACTCCATGTTATAATACTTGTACTTTATGTTATAATGTTTGTACTTCGTCTTATAATGTTTGTACTTTGTGTTGTAATGCTTGAACTCCATCTTATAATGTTTGTACTTTGTGTTGTAATGCTTGTACTGTATCTTTAAAGGCTTATATTCTGTGTTGTAATGCCTGTACTCCATGTTATAATGCTTGTATTCCGTGTTCTAATGTATTTACACTGTGTTGTAATGCTTGTACTCCATTTTATAATGCTTGTACTTTATTTTGTAATGCTTGTACTCTCTGTTTAAATGCTTGTACTATGTGTTGTAATGCTTGTACTCTCTGTTTAAATGCTTGTACTATGTGTTGTAATGCTTGTACTCCATATTATAATGTTTGTACTCTGTGTTATAATGTTTGTAGTCTTTATTGTAATGCTTGTACTTGGTGTTATCCATGTGATTGAAAGTTATTTGGACCCTAGTCTGTATGAGCTCTTGAGTTGGTAGAGAGCAACTACAACTTAAATTGCCAAGTACATAAGGAGGGAATAAGTCATTTAAGAGAAAAGAGAAGAAACAAGAAAATACATTTGAGAATTGCAATTTTATGGTATAGGAATGAGCCCCTTCTTGAAAAGGTCTCCACAGCTTGAAATCTATCTCGAATGTAAGGACACGTGAAACTCCTTATCAAATAAATATTTGATTTCCAGCTACATGAATTACTCGATAGTTAGAAAGCTGAAATAACCATCAATGAAGTCTCATTTTCCGTCGATTCGATCAAACATGAGCTGAAAATCGCAATCAAGCTAGAGGAAAAAGTATAGACAAATGTAACATTCTGCCTAATTCGGCTGAAGGTGAATGGTAATAAACACCACCTTGAAATAAACAACAGAAAATGGGGAACAAAAAATACCAAATGATCCCTATACAAGACTCTTTACCACTTTACAATCAATCAGGCATCTACAACCTCTGTAAGTGTAAGAGAGTGATTTTCATACCAAGGTTCTCATTGTTCATTGATAGATCAAGAATACAAAGCAAAACCTAAAGCACTAACTCCTTCCCTGGTGTCTCTCAAACTACCTTTAATTCTCAAACCACCTTTAAGCAAGAAACAGAAGAACAACAAAGGAAACAAAATGATCGATTACAGTACTCGTATTAATTTACAACCCACTTGACCCTATCAACTTTGTTAACCCAAAGGTTATAGCCAAAGCCAACCAACCACTAACCAAGATGCTAGCCAAAGACCTAACCACATGTGCCTTCCCCAACACAGACCTAACCACAGGTGCACCGGATTCAGCAACCGCTCCCTACCCTTCTATTTCTTACTTTCCTCACCTTCTCTCTTCTGTGAATAAACAGAGACAAAACATGGCAAACCTGGTATAGATAAGAAATAGGTCAGGAAAAAAAGAAAGAAAGAAAGATCGAAGAAGAATAAGATGATGATTTATATAACATGCAAACTAAACTCACCAACTCTACTTGCCCGCTACCTCTTCCCCGCCTAGAATGATTGGGATTAGGGGTTGGACGCAAATAGCAAGAGTTAATGCAACAATGATTTCTCCAGTCTCTTTTAGATTTTCGAGATGAATATTAAGTAATCATGAATAAGCAATGGGCAGGTCAGGGTATTACGATTTAATGTATCCAGATATAGATTCTTCGCTTGATCCTCTTTCTTCATTTAATGCGTCAATTTCCCTAATTATCATCTGCATTCGGTACGAAAAAAAGTCATAAACCTCTCACAAACTAAATGGCATATTCGAATCAACCAATTAAAAAATATACAATGATTATCTCTATATAAGGTGTTGATTTTAGGAAATATGGCATGGTTCCCAAGTTGACAAAAGAACTAAGAAATGGTTCGTGCTACCATTTTAACAAAAGAGCTAAGAAATGGTTCACCATGTTCAACCAAAGATCAGGTATGCAATGGATGGTTTTTCATGAAAACGGGTTATAACAGATTTCCACTCTGGATCTCCACAGGGCAAAAAACTAATTCTTGCCCTGGAGGTAAAAGAAGTAGACAAAAAAACATAATCCTCAATGAGACAAAAGGAAAAGAATAGAGGGAATCTTTTCCCCACCTTCCTGGATTTTATGCCCAAGACCTTGATTCCAGACATTTTTGGAGTTGGATCATATTTAAGGGTGGAGCTTTGCTGATGGAATCCCATAAAGAAATTTTAATGTGATTCCCACCCCCACCAACTATCTCCCATTCTGATTACTTTTTTCATAATTCTGCATACAAGATAGACTTGAATTCTAATAAGAATATGAATAACATAATACATTGAAACAAAAATGCAAGTCTTATTAGATTAGGTATGTAAAAGGCACATAGAATGTTGAATCAGTTTAGTGTAGAGTTGCCTCTTCTCCCTGAAGGGTTCTTGTAACATGTAAGCTCAATCATGTATCATAACCAACCCATTGAAAATACCCAAGAAACAAACACTAAAAAAACGGTGAACAGAAAAACTCTAGAATCAAAGCAATAAAGCCCAAGAATCAAACATGACCAAGAAAGCAAAGAAAAAGAAATGCTAAATAAAGATGTCTCATAGGATGAAAGACCGTACCTGGAAATAGTTTCATTAATAATCTTTCTTTGAAGCTCTAGGACTAATGACTTTTATAAGCCGCACCTCTTGATCGTGTATCCGAGAACATCGCAAGCTCTCAAAGTAGCCAATCGACCTTGAAACCCTAGAATCAATAATCAAACAAAAAATAAAAGAAGAAAGAATGAAAATCTTAGAATCAAATCAACAAAACCCTAGAATCAAATATTCAAAAAACTATCAGGAATGGTGAAAATCTAGAGTCAAATCAAAGATAATACCTTCAAATGAATGTAGCTTGTGGCGGTACTTTGATTAGGATCGCCAAAAAGATGATAGGTGAAGCAATAAAAATGTGACGAGATTTATTCTTCACTCATGACAGTCGTTCAGCCTAGAGAGAGAGAGAGAGAGAGAGAGAGAGAGAGGTACAGTTCTAAGTTTATCTTATTGAGTTCAAATGAACAAGAGACTTTAACAATAGAGATGACTATTTTCTAGGGAGAATAAAATATAACAACTGTATTCTCTACTAAAGGAAACATTTAATACCTTTTTTGACCTTTTAAATTCGATTTGTGGATTCCAAAAATTAATCCGCGGATGTAAAAAACGAAATCCCCGGATTGGTGCCGCATCCACACTCAAAACGCAGATTCATGTTTTGAGCGCCAGTGCGGCACCCCATCCAGAAGAATCGTGTGACTTAGGTCATAAATACCATTTTTGAAAACCAAAACTTTCCTACAACCAAAACAACTGAAAACAACTGGTTTAGAACATAGTCAGAACCCTATTTTCTCCTTCTCTGCCCAATGCAAAGAAGAAACAAGGCATTAACCTACTTATCTCAAAACATTTTACCACTCACTGCTCTCAATACCTCTCAATTTTTGTTTCCAACAACTAGTATGATAAGGACCCTACCACTTCCACTGTTATTCGTCACACAACTACGAGCTTCTCTAGCATCGTTAGGAAAAACAATGGGAAAACAAAGACCCAAATAAGAGAGGCAAAAACTGTAGATGCTAGCAGGCATGGTGAGGACTTCTGGGAGCATACCGACTTAGCTTCTAGAAAAATGTAAGATTCAATTAACACAAAGCCCAAGTTGCTCATCAAATCCATTCCAACTCTGGTCAGGAATATTTTAAGAAATGAACATTATTGCCAGGAATTGTTGTGGGATTGGGTGGAACATAATAAAGAGCCACCCGAGACAGCTTATTAAGTCTTATCGGTCCCATCTAGTACTTCATCTGAAACAATGTTGTCTACACCTCTAGTGGAAAAAAGTATCAGACGGTATGGTTTTGATAAATTTTGTTTAATGGATGCAGAAGGAAAAGCTGACGGATTTTGAATAATGTGGAAATAGGATTTCGATGTAAAGATCCTTGATCATTCGAAATAGGTTTTTCATCTTTGTATTTCAAATCAACAGAAGGATCAATGGCCGTTATCGTTCATCCATGCTAGTTCAGTTGCAACAATCCAAGCAAAGCAATGGACCAAAAACATAGATATAAACCTTTTAGATTTGAAGCATTCTGGCTCTTTGAACCTGGTTACTTTTCTGCAGTTAGAAATGCTTGGCCTATGCTAGATAATAGGAATGGGTCTATTGTGTTTGGAAAAAAATTGGGCATTCTGGCTGATAAATTAAAAAAAGTGGAATAAGGAGCGTAATTGAAACATAAACAATAAAGCACTTGCTTTACACAATGAACTTACAGCTTTACAAATCCAGTTAGAATATAATGATGATCCAGGACTTGTAAAAAAAGAAAAATAAGTTCAAATGAACTACTTCAAAGTCCTCAATTGTCAAAAATCAAGAATAAATTGGCTGAATTTTGGAGACCAAAACACTAAATTCATCCACCTTTCTACCTTACATAGAAGGAAGAAGAACACAATTTACTCGATTAAGAATGTGGATAATCATGATTTTACTGGCCATGAGGAAGTTGAAATTGCTTTTAATGCTTACTACCATGTTCCTATTCCTGTTCTATGCTTAATGACACACAGGTTTTATAATGGGTTCGGACAATTGTGTGTTAACTACAACTCCATTAATCAAAGAAGAAATCTGGAATATAGTTAACAAGTTGGGTCCCTTTAAAGACTCTAGAACTGATGTGTTTCATTGGATCTTTTATAGAAACAATTAGGACATCATTGGACCTGAATTGGTTCAAATTGTCCAAGAGTTTTTGTTACATCCTACACCTAGAAATCTCAATAGAGTCCCCAAATTTAAGTTATAACTCTCACCCCATATAGTGGAAAGTAATATAGAAACATAAGCGGAAGGAAATTTAATAGTTCTAAGAAATATTTAAGTAAAAGTACAGGTATAATTCTTTACATAAAAATTGGAAAACTATCTACATCTAATACAAAGCCTATCATCTAGTTCTCTTAACCTTTATCCCAGGTTTTCAGAGCTCTCCCTTATGCTAGCCTTCAATTTCTTTCCTGAAAAATATGAATAAACAAACATAAGCTGGAAGGCTCATGTGAGTAGATCTTCAAAGCAAGGTATTTACTTATACCCCAATGTTATGAGAAACACACAAAATGGTATTAATAAAATATGTGAGTAAAGATAAATATGAATAGAAACCAATCAATAATTCATTCTTTCACCAACTCACTTTGGTTTGTATCTCAAGGATATTTATGGTCAATTCTAAGAATCTAAATGCCTAATTCTATATGATAATTATATCAAGTGTGTCGTACACAAGATACTCATAGTAATATTAACAAGAACATGATAATGCAATGGTGTTTTTCGGCATTCGAAAAGAGCATGTTCCCACTTGATCCAATAACAACTATCCAAGATGTCTCACCAATGTGAATTCCTTCCCCCCATACAAGGCCATGATAGTGGATTATTCGATATGCGCAACATAGTTTATAGGAGCTTTGACCTAGAGGGCACAGTCCCCCCACTTATTTTTGATCAAGGGGAAATATCCAAGCCATCACAAATGTGAAATCTCCTCAGGGAATCATACTTTATTAGAATAGTTAACAGAGGTGATTTACATAATTCAGATATTGGACTTCACAATGGTGAACTCTCCCTCACCTATCATCTTACTACAAGTCTTTTGAGGCATACCTACAATAGGTTCTGTCTCACCTTGGGTGAGAACAAGCATAGTCCAAACATAGGACAACAATTGTCATATGAGTTAATAGTCTCTTTCATTAGTCTAAATCCATGTACTTTAAATAGGCTGTTCGACAAAGCTATCTCAGCAAGGTAGTCAATATGCAACTCATGATTTCAGATCCTTTAGTTAATGCAATGCACACACAATGAATCATAGACATATATTCAAATCAACAAGCACATGAGGCACATTCCCATGATTCTAAGCTATATAGGCACACAATGACATAACCACATGTGTTTAATAAGATTTCTTACATAAGAATAATGAGCATAGTATAAATAGTATATGTATGTACTAGGCTTTATTAAATGAGGCAGTCAATCCAATAATAGTCTTATGCAATTCTAACATTCAGGCTATTAGGTATCTCCAAAACACATATATGCTCACAACATCACATTAACAAGTTCATACATCACATACAATATCGAGGCATACATATAATAGGTAAACAAGACTAATAGAAAGGTCATGGGGTTGATTCCCTAATTATCCCAAAATCTCATTATCACGCCCCAAATCTGAGATATTGGATCTCAAGGTTTCCAAGGAACTGACTTTTGGACCCACCACATGGATACAGATAAACATCCACAATATCAACCCTTACCTTGTTGAATCAGAGTCTCAACAAATATAAATACCAGCGGAAGACTATCAAAATTAAAACCATAGCCCAACTAAGCATGTCGAGCTTTCCACCCACAATCAAAGTAATAAAATCTAAAGGATCTCTATTAAAAATTCGCCCTCCATATAGGGTCAAACCAATGTAATCAAAAATCATGAGTACGCCATCATGAAAATCAAATATGTAAAACCGAAAGGATCTCTTCTCCGACAGGCACGTCAAACGAGCAGATAACCTCTAGAGATAAGATCAGCCGAAGCCTAGTAGAGAAATCCTACGAGACTACAATATCTACTTTTATGCATGCAAATCAATACGGTTCATTTCATGCATTTCAATTCATCATGTACTATGACAATCATATGTGTATTAAACATGTTATCATACTACATCTCATATATTAGCATGAATATTACAATCATCATATGAAATCACTATTCACATGGAACCTATACAACACCAAGTCATAACCAGTCAATAATTCACAATTCCCATAGTCCCACTGTGTTAAGGGTGCCCACATGATCCCATCGTGTTGAAGCAGATTCCACATGGTCCCACCATGTTCTAAACCAAAACAGACATACATGCTTACACATGGTCCCACCATGTGACACAACAACAAGATCATAGTAGTCATATAATCTAACTATGTTCCACAATAAAACACTACATGGTCCCACCATGCTATAACCAATCAGACACATAAATCAACACCACATGATCCCACCATGCTACGAAGTAAACACATAACAATCACCACATGGTCCCACCATGCTACAACAAAGTAACCACAAGGTCCCACCTTGTTACGACTTGTGACCACATAAACACATAGCACATATCATGCACTTAACCATCCTTTTAGGGACTTGCACCCACGGAGAAAATCTCTTGTACCATTCCTTTAGGGACTTGGTTGGACCCACAGTGGAAGTACACCCTAATCCACATGGTCCCACCATGCTACGACCAAGTAACCACAAGGTCCCACCTTGTTGCGACCAATGCGACCCAATCACAATCACATTCATAATCAATCAAGTCATAATGAATATGCATCACAGTCACTCAACACAAATGCAATGCAATGCAAGGTATGATGCAAGCATGGAGTGAAATGAAATGCAATGCAATGCAATGCAAGGTGTCACCAGGCCTAGCCCAGTCACATGCTCATTCCAACTCACAACCATACAGCCATCCTTTTAGGGACTTGCACTCACGGTATAAACACCAGTCTTATTCCTTTGGAGACTTTCACTCACGATGGAATACACCCATAATTCACATTCCATTTAGGGACTTGCACCCACGGTGAAAAATCACCTGTAATCAAACTCATCCTTTAGGGACTCTCACCTACGATGGAATCACCCATACAAAACCTTTCCTTTAGAGACTTTCACCCACAGTGGAATCACCCTTACCATGCCTTGCCTTTAGCGACTTTCACCCACAGTGGAAGCTCACCCATCCACAATCATAATTTCAAGTCATTCATAACAAACATCAGACACAGTCTTGGATACACGCTGTATCTTCAATCAATCATACAAGTCAAACATTATCAATTTCAAACAGAAATTATACAAAAGTCAACCCAAGTCAAACCTAAGTCAACCTTGGATGCTAAATGCACCATTCGACCAACTAAGTCCTACGCAACCATCTCTACTCATATTAAGCCTATCTTTAGGTCGTATGACCATATCCAAAACCTCTGAGTCGAGATCACCTCATATTCCATTCGAATCATTCCGAAAATCCTGAATTTTAGACCTTTTCTTATGCTTTTTATGATTCCACCAATTCTAGACCTTTTGCACACAAACCAATTATATAGGCATGTGCACAACTCAATGGGGAGCATCCCAAAATAATTTGGGCCTTATTGGGCCTTGGTAGTAGTTGCCGAGATTCCTACCGAGGCTCGGTAGCAAGTCTAGAGAACTTAACATTCTGGGCAATTTCAGTAACTGCTCGGTAGCTGCCGAGACTGCTACCGAACGACAATTTTGGTCTAGTTCTGGGTTTTGTTCTAGGGCTTCGTGCCTCTGCTCAAACCTAGTATGTTATAAGGTTTTAATAATCATAAACCAATCTCTAAAACCTTCTCATATGATCCAAACATCAAACACATAAAACTTAATTTATTTCCATAGATCTAAACAATAAATCGACAAGTGATGAATCATGGATCTAAGAACACAAACATCATCCATAAGTTCATATAATAACTTAGTAAACACAACAACATAAGTTGATCATGTAAATCAAACAACATAAAGATATTCCTACTATTTTCTCTAGATCTTAGATCTAACATGTTGGACATACAAGAACATACAACCCACCTACATTTATAGCATTGAAACCATTCATAAAGGAAGTTACCGTAAAAACGTAGGAATCCCTTACCTCGTTTACGTATTCTTTCTCTTCTATCTTTCTAGTTTTTCCAACTTTCTTCCTTCTACGGTATTGCACTATCTTCTTTATCTCTTTCTTCTTTTTTCCTTCTTTCCTTTTGGTCTCCTCATCTTCTTGCCGTTTTCTGCAACTCTAAAACCTGCACCTCGCTTCTTCCTTGTTTAGACGTCCAAGCCTAGAGACACTGTCTTTCTCCTTCACCTAGCTTCTAGGTTTCCTAGTTTATTTGAACTCTATCCCTTTTTGTTTGTTTGAATTCAAATTAGTTTAGTTAAATTTTCAAACAGTAGAGAATCATCCATAGGATAGTTTAAGTTGTTTATTTCCTTAGTTAACCTCACTTTAATTGAAATTTCATTTTTAAGTCCTAATGGACTTTCATTTGGGGTTTTGGGCCCAATTCGTTTATGTAAGGGTTCTAGTCCATTTAAATTAGAAAGTCCAGCCCTCTAATTAATTAGATAATTACTCCTTTTGTTTCCCTAATTATTAATAAATCCAATTCTACTTTGTGTCTTTCAATTAATTTCCATTGTATAATTAGTAGATGAATTAGGATTTAATCTACAATTATTCCTATTACGTCCGGGTCACTACACTCATACCGTCAGGTAAAGTCTCAAAGTCTAGATCTTAGGTATGGAAGGTCAACTTTTTATAGATACATCCTCAGTGCTTGGGAACACAACTAGTCATCTAAGATTGATGTTTTACAGGTGTCCAAAGATTAATATCACCAAAGGGGTTAACCTTGGGATTTCAGCAGGTCATTGGGCAGGGTTAGGGGATACCGAAAATCCTGATTGTGTGCTAAAGTTCTTCAAACTTTTGAGGTAGGTCGGGGAAGGTATAATTAGGTGTCACGTCCCGAACCGGAATTCCATATGGAAATCCAAATTCAAGAACATGACCATCACTCCAAACAGAAGATTGGGAGTGACAACGATATCTAGCCAAATAGGGCTAAATAAAAACTGATATTATTTAAATCTGCAGCGAAAATCTACTAGTCTAGTATTTT
>JAUPMG010027838.1:0-14819 GCA_031762675.1 Pachysandra terminalis | reverse complement strand
AATTATAGAAGGGGGAAGTATGATATCTTTTCTACCCCGGTTTCCTATAAAAAGAAGGGGCGTTACAGATCTATAAAGGATAATCACTAGTAATAATCCAGAGTGATTGATGAGAACAGATGAGATAGACTCATTACCCAGTGTGGGGATGTGTTCCCAAGACGTGACAAATGGCACATTACTGTACATATATATACGTATGTACTTGGTGTCTGTTGTAGGTTCCCTAATAGTAGAACTAGAACGGTAGTATGATGATACTTATGTAATTATCTTCTTACGTCGATCGAATGGTGTATACATACATTATATACACATATATACACCATGATACATGAAGTTGGTTATAGAGTGAAGTCAATAAGGTAAATTGACAAAACTTAATGTATTAGAACGTAATGCGAACTGGTATCTATAGTACACGACACGTAGTGAACACAGAACGAAATAATGAATTGTCAAACGAACTGCCTCGGAAACAAAGTGATTGAGCAAGGTACGTGTGATTTGACTCCCAACTAATGAGTCTGGACTTATCATGTTGTGGACAAGGCAATAGAGTAAGTCCTTGGGAAACACATGATTGATGTTGGCCATATTACGATATGACTTTCAATATTGTTGTATTGGGTGAGGGATATGTTACCCAATAGCCCCGGATTATGTGTGATTGTGTGAACGGCAGACTTGGCCGCAGTTACTACCCCTACCACAGAGGGATGCTTCACTGTCCTGATACCCTTGGAATTTGGGGATGCCTCACAGTCGTGACACCCTGGGAGATGTTTTACAGTCGTGATACTCTCGTCCTCAACCCTTGAGTTGTCGGGGTGGGTAGTGGGATATTGTTTTTTACACTGAGGAGATATGTTATCCTCACATCATCGTGGATCTTTGTACATCGTAGTAAACATGAGAAGTCCCAGTTATTGTGGGAAGAATTGGAAAGTTTACTCTGACAGTATGGCATGAATGCACAAAGAAATCTTCTGACACACATTACGGTTCTGTGGTACTATGACACTATGATACTATAGCATTATGGCTCGATGACACCAAGACACTAAACAGTTGTATGGTTGTGATACGATGGTACTAAATAGGCTTATGGCCGCGTGTATCAGGTACTTGTTGTTAGATCATTGTGGTCGGGTTCCCTTATATATTGCTACTATGCAATGAACCCATATTGTTGAACTCATGACCCATTGATTGATCACATAATTGAATAAAAGAAAATGTGAATTTATTTACGTTGTTGAACTCATGGTAATGATAGCATGATTATATGGAAGTATGATATTGTACATGCTAATAAATATAATTGCATTATTTGCATGACCATATGAAGAACTGTTTGTTCTCTTATGTTAGTGTTATTTACTTGCTGAGCCGTGTTGCTCAAGCCTTTTGGCATAACATTTTCCAGGTCCTATGTATACTCGCGATGCGCCTCCAGGAATAGCGTATGTTAAGAGGATTATGACGATGATCGACGAGATCATGGATTTTGGGCTTTGGGACCCTAATATGAGATCTAGATGTATATTTTCGTTTGATATGATTTAAATTGTACAGTTGAGACTGTATATGAGGACTGTAATTGGTGTAATTATATTAATGATTATTTTGGGTATTTATTTAGTTTGATGCCTAATTGTGATATATTAAATTCAGGTTATCGATCTTTCATGTTATTATGCAGTTTGTCATTAATTGTAATAAATGATAAATATTTGTTATGAGGATTGTATGTTGACTTGCACCCTCACATTGAATGTTATAATGATTAGTGATATCTGAGAGTGAAGGTCATGCCTTGGTGTCCCAGACTTCACTCGTGTTGACACATGTGCATTTGAGAGTGCGGGGCCTGACAACTAGTCACCCCAAAATAGCCAATTCATCTTTACATATTATTATCTCTCAACGAATTTGCCAGCTCGGAATAGCCAATTCATCATTACATGTTATTATCTCTCAACGAACTAGTCATCTCAAAATGGCTAATTTGTCATTACATGTTATTGTCTCTCATTACATGTTATTGTCTCTCAGTACACTAAGCCACTTTGGGATGACTTATTTTTCATTACATGTTATTATCTCTCAACAGACAAATCACTTCGAGATAATCAATTCTTTGTTACATATTATTATTATCTCTCAATGCTCTCAACGACCATTATATTTTAGCGCTCTCAGCACTCTTTACATATCTGTAATCTCAGCACGCATTATATCTCGAAGTTCTCAACACTAACAAGTTCGGCATTACAAATTATATCTCAACATCCTCAATACATAATCATCTCCTTGACAAAGAAGTTATTGCAGTTGTTTCAATATCTCAACCTTGAAGACAGAATCCTTAAAAGAATCAAAACATTAAACATTTTGAAGCTTCGGATGACGTAAGTACCTTAATTCTCTAACTTCTTTAAACGAGAATTTTACGTATCTTAAGAGTAGTGGTGGGGTCTGAGAAGAGACCTATCTCACATTGATCGTCGATCAACATTATTTGACATGTGTTAAACATGTTATGTTTCAAGACAATAAAATATCCAATTCTATTCATGTGTCAACTTTTGACACGTCTTTTCTCCCATCTTTTCCTTATAAATAAGAGAACTTAAGGATGCAACCGGTTTTTAGACTAAGATCTTACTGTTTCTCTAAAGTCCTCTTCTCTGTGCATGTACCTTACCTTATTTAACAGACGGAGAAAGATTACTACAGGTAGTACTGTTGTTGCATCAATATAGGCTATGTTTAATTTGGACAAGTTTAAGCCCAACCCTAATCAGGTTTGTTGTTGCGTCAGCTTCCGCCTGCTTTTTTTTATTAAGCAACTCAAATCCAGAATAGATAAAACAAATTGTTGCAATAATCCAACACATGAAACTAATTACAGTAATCCTCAAACTGCTTCGAGGATGCCAACTGCACCTATTCATCACCGTGTAAATGCAAAGTTCAATTGATCGCTGCTTCAACCTTTCCAAGACAAGCAAAAGCTCACAAAAATAAATAAATAAATGGTTTAGCTAGACGCAACCACACAAGGAACAAACCTGCCATAAGCTAGAAGCAAGTACTTTTCTTGCGAGAGAAGCGATTGGACAACTGAGGCTTACGCTTGTTCATGGTTTCAAGAATTGGACTGATGGGATCGGCCAAGATCGGTTCAATTTTAAGCCACAATACAATTATTGTAACAAGTGGTTTTGGATTTGACCGGTCTAACTAATACCGATTCGGATCGGTCAAGTGACTGGATCAGACCGATTCAATAGGTATTTGTCTGGACCGGTCCGATATTGACCGATCTCGATCGATATCGCCGATCCGACAATCGGTATCGTCGTTCTGGCAACCGATCCGACCGATCCAATTTTTTTTCTAAAGGACGATCTAACGTTTGGATCGGCCGATATCACCAATCCAGATCGGGATCAGCTGGGACCGGTTCGATCCAAGATCCTGAGACTTAAAACCCTGCTCCTGTCATAAGACAACCACTTTCCCCATGATTGGAAGGACTTTAACTTTACGAATCACGTCGCGAATGGAGTTGAGTAGGTGGCCATATGCAAACATATTTTCATTTTTAATAGCTTGGATAAAACTAAAAGTTAGAGCACTGGCGACAGCCACCTGAGAGAGCCTGCATAGTTAAGAGACACTACAAAACATGTGGTTTTAGCCGGCGGTTTTAAACCGCCGTCTATTATTTACAAACCACCGTCGTTACATATGTCGGCGGTCAAGGAGACCCCTGCCTTATCCCCTGCCAAGGAAAGTATTACCGGCGTCCATAACGGCGGGCTCATAAAACCGTTGTCGACCTTCAGAATGATAGGCGGCGGTGCTGGCCCGACGTCCCTAATCACATTTACACAGCGGTTAAACAAATCGCGGGTAAAAATGTGATCTTGTCCGGCGGGCATTAACCGCTGCTCAAAGCCTATTCTCTTGCCTTAACACGGCGGTTTAGGCCCGCCGTCATATACGTAATATTAACTGGCGCTTATAAATCGCTGTTAAATGATATGTCACAGCTAGTATATTTGGTATCTGTCGGCGGTCCTGACTGCCGTTGAAAAATATTATAGACGGCGTTCTAATAAGACCGTCGTCGGTAACCATATGTTTTTTTTTAATAATTGCTTTATTTAGGCACCATTTCGAACATGCAACACAAATAATAAAGCCTATAAAACCTATAGAAGAGAAAAACATCATTCACTTAAACCTCATGTCTTTCAAACTGTTCACCATTCTAGACATGTTGATATAGATTCACTTAAAGCTACAAGTAAACTTGTAAAAATAAGAAACTTATAATATAAAGTAATATATACAAATGTCCACGGTAAAAACTATTACATTAAACTATAAAACAATATACAAACATCCAAGGTAATATATATATACAAATGCTATAAGTATCCTAAGTGCATGGAAAGCAAAAGTCGATATGGATAAACACCTCCACGCCCAGCTAGTCTCCTCCACCCTACAATTACAGATTATATAAACTAGTTTTAGTTATCATGCTTGTATTATAGTAAATATCAAATATATATATACCTAAAGGCTATAGACATGTTGATATAAATTCTACCTATTGACGAGTCAGGTCCCGTGTCAAGCGTTGTAAGTCAGCCAGCTGAGCACTCGTCTCAGCCTGGACAGCAGCTAACTGAGCAATTTTCTGATTCTTCTGAACCAGCTGAGCATTTACCTCCTCTAGACCAGATCGCAAGCTAGCAACCTTTGCCTCACTAGTCATGCTCTCATGAGACTGAGGCCACAATTTGGATGGGGTATGTCCCATCCCCATGCCGCGAACACGGCCGTGCCTCTCGGGTCCCATGACCCGAGCATATGTATCATCACGGCCGGTGCTATCTTGCGATCCCTCTGAAAAAGACGCTCTAACCTCGTCCATTTGCTCCTACAAACATACAATTGATATTCTTAGTCTAGACTAAGAATACCAATAATGCCTGATTACTCAACATATAAAGTCTTTGGAATAATATCCTACCAAAAGCTCCACATCTGCTTTGTACTCTTTTGATGATAGGAATTATCTTAAATGATGGTTTTTGGTAAGTGTTAAGGAAATGTTATTTTCAAAAACTTCTCTTTTAAGGCTATATTCCTCCTTTGCTTGTAGGTAAGAAATTATACCAGTTCAATGTTGTTAGGGATGACAATGGAGCGAGTTAAATGGGTAATCCGCCATGTACTTGGTTAACAGTTATGGTTTGGTAACTCAGAAAACATGTTCGGGTTTTCGCAACCTTCCTCTAACCCGCCCATTGCCATTCACCTAAATTTTTATTATATATATAAAAGTAAAAATATCTAAAAGTTATTTAACTTAAAAAGTACTTATTTTTAATGTACACCGGGTGAAACCCGTCCCACCCGGATGCTATAGGCAAATTAGGGTCTATCAAAAATCCGTCCCGAATCCACCCTGCTGCCATCCCTAAATGATGTATATATGACGTAAAACAGTGCTTTAATAAATTAAGAGTAAAAGTTGAAAAAAAAGAAAAAGATTAATTAAGCATTGCGAAACCATCTCCAGATTCCAAGCATATTTACTGGTTTGCCTCAACTAGGTTATGGGTGCCGAACGTGTCGGCACAGCATGACACGATTTCGTCCGGCGCAAAGCATGGTGTGTCATGCCGAGCTTGTATTTTGGCTTGCATTAAGCAGACCGGACAGTGCCAGACTGTACCTGGTCGTACTGCAGATTTGGGAACCCTTGACATGGTATACTAATCTGTCGTACTTAAGAATGACTGTGTCGTGTCGTGCTATGTTAAGCACAGTTTGTTTTAAAAGCTGAAGCTGGTAGAGAAAGGCACAGCAATGTTATATCAAATGGTTCAATGTCACTTCGCACGTGCAGACTCTGTACGGGAACTACACATTTATGGGATAATACAAAGTACCGAGTGTTATATCAAATGATTCACTACCACTTTGCACGTGCAGACATTGCACGGGAACCGTACATTCGTGAGATAATATAAGGCACCGAAGCAAGCATACATCACACACTCGCATAGAAATAACACATTCATGAAAGAATAAATATAGAAATATAAGTTCCAAAATTTGATCACTTGACATCCCGCTTTAATACTATATTAGACACCGTTTGCTCTAAAACTTAAACTGCTAGAGAAAGACACAACAATGTATAGCAAATAGTTCAACATGCTAAGCCTGCATGGCACTACCCGGCAATATGTACATCCCAATTCTTAGTACATCTTCAAAACATTGACACAACACTATTTCTTCTTAGCCTACACGAGCAATTCTACGATTGATCAGAGCCCTCATAAAGAGGTGAAGCATTTCCATAATATGAAACCGTAAAACAACTTTGTAACAAACAGGATTGGCATTGTTCATAAGTTCACAATACAAAATTATTTGCCGATAATTACAACATAAGATAGCTTTGAATCCGCTACTACAACGTAAACTTCTCCATGTGAATGTTGAATGGCTGTGAAGACGATAGTTGAGGCACCTGTACATAATTACCAAGTAAAATAAACACCCAATTATATAGTTATAATTCTTAAGAAATATTAATTAAAATAAAATTAATTAGAAAAAAGAAATAATTGTCTCAAAAGTAATAAAATAATCAGAATTTATCATATACCCCAACATCATTCGAAACACGACATGTTTTGTAGGTTTAGGTCTCACAAATCATGCATATATGTCATGTGCTGAATAATGGATAAAAAAATTTCAGTGTTGATGACAGAAGCAAATCATTTGCGAAATCAGCTGCCAATCAATCTAAAATCCTATGATTAAATCGGCTTCCACCTTAATCAGAATAACCGGTTTTTGAGTCAATCATTGCGTGCCGTCATGCGATTGGTATTGCTCTCTCTCTCTCTCTCTCTCTCATTTGACACACAAACCCCTTGCGACAATTCTAGATTTGAATTGATAAATTATGTGTAGCAAAGGCAACCCTAACAGAATTGACAATGACCATTGTTAGCAAAACGTGATACGGCGAGGAAAAAAAAAAGATGGTCAAGTATCAAGCTTAATATGCCCAATGAAAAAAAAGGTCAATAAAACAAAAATATCAAAAATATTTTGATTAAATAATTCGAGGTTAATATTTTAAAGGTATAAAAAAAACTTTAATATATAAGTGAAATTATCAGTTAATTTATATTAAATTTAAGAAAATCTTGTAGTATTATTTATAGTTCTAAATAATTTATATTCACTAATTATAAGAAACTTAAATATTACTTGCTAGTCTCCATTTTTTCATACTAATATAAATTTATAATTCTAAATAATTTATATTTATTAACTATAAGAAACTTAAATATTATCAATATTCATTTTTCATGAAAATATAATATAGTATTAAGATTTGAGTTTTTAAATATGATAATAAAATAGAAATTAAACAATAAAACATCATTTTGAAGTATATTTCTCTTTTCATCTCTTTATTAAAATTCATTTTCTTTTTCTATTTTGGTTTATTTTTTGCCTACCTAAGATCCGTAGTTTTTTAAGTCTAGAGATTTGGTAGACCAAAAATCACAATATCAATATATATTAAAAAAAAAAAAAAAAACTAAAACACTATCTAAACCTCGAATGAAAATAACACATCAATAAATAAAAACTAATAAAAGGTTCAATAAAAAATCGTGAATCAAAATAAAGAATAAAAATATTTAATTGTTTCATATCTAAAAACGAAAGACAATAAGTTTTTTAACAAATTTTAAAATTAAAATATAAAAAACGGGTGCGAATTTTCTGTGATTTGGATCACAAGAAACCTCTTGTGAATCTCAGAAGAGGTTGACATGTGTCTGTGAGGTCCATTACTAAGAAAATGATGAACCTGGTGGCCCACTATTTTAATCGGCTTCTACCTACTAAGGTAAAAGCGGATTAAAGTGATGGGTAGAGGTAAAAGCCAATTAAAATAATGGGCCCATTTAGGACATGTGTCAACCTCGTGCGAGGTTCACAGGAGATTTCTTCTGATTCAAATCACAAAAAGATTCTCATCCCTCAATCATAGGTTATGCCACAATAAAAGCCACAAACGATTTTGAGCCCCCTTCAATCATAGGTTGTGTCAAAAGAAAATCGTATACCATATATTCGTACCCTTCAACGATACCAACCACGTAACACCACGCATATATTCAAGAATTGATAACCGATTATTCCAATTAAGGTAGAAGTCGATTTAGGGTTAATGTATGCTCTAGGGTTTTAGATTGATCGGTCACCAATTTTATTGATACGTACAGGGCATTGTGCAATTGGAAAACATATCATACATCATCAACTATACGATGCAACTACAGAATGGGTATCAAATATTATTTATTTAACTAGTTGTGAATTTTCCTACTATCATGATTTTATTGGGCTTTAAGAATAAAGAATCTATAGTTAACAAATTTAGAGCATAGAGCGAAATAGCTGGAACATCTACTTGAGCATGTGTCAATGCACACCATGTATCTATCTGGTTTTGTCCATTAATTATCATGTGAAGAGTATGCAATGCAATGACCAGCAAGACCCATAGCACACATCAACACATATGCTCCAAGTGATGTTCTAACTATTTCGCTTTGGACAATATGCTCTTCTGTTATTCACCAATTAAGCATTAATTTTTTTTTTTTGGCAGAAAGCATTAAGTTTTGTTTGATATCGTAGATGGGGTTATCATTAAATAATTTTTTTAATTACATGGCCATTTCACTCTCTAGGATATGTTTGCTTTGCAGGAGTTGGTCCACTTAGGGCTGTAAACGAGCCGAATTGAATCGAGCTTTGCGTAGCTTGGCTCGGGCTCGTAAACTTTGAGCAAGGCTCAAGCTCGCTAAAATTTTTTGGGCACAAGCTCGTTAAAATATTTTGGGCCCAGTCTCGGCTCACAAAATTCTCAATTTGCAAAAGGCTTGGTTCGCAAAAAGAAAAGTTAGATTAGTACAAATGCATTAATATTAATTATAGTTGATGATTATGAATATAAGTATGTATGTATTTAATATTAATACATAATATAAGATATAGGAATATTAACATATAATCTCATATACAAACCAAACTGAGTCTACCCTAGCTCGACTTAAACTCGTTAAGATAATGAGCTTTTTTTCGTGCTCAGACTCGGCTCACGAGCCTAATTATATAGCTCAAGTTTGGCTCATACGAACCGGGCCTAAACCCTAACTGAGCTAGCTCAGCTCGTTGATAACCCTAGGACTACCATTCATAAGCATTAACATGTTTTATATATAGTGAATGTTGTCAGATAAATAACAAATACCCTGCTCGAACATAAAACTATTTCCCGAAGAGAGGATCTCAATATCCTAAAATAATAATAATAATAATCATTTATTAAGCAAGTTATTTTTTATTTTTATTTTTTGAAAATTGTATTCTTTTTTGATGACACCATAGAGTAAATGGATGCAACACGAAGACTTCCCAAGAAATCACTCATCCTAGAACTACTTCAAATGCTGCACATTAACTGTAAAGTAAGTTTTAAATGTAACTATTAGGATTGGATTCCATATCAATAGTTTGGGCTGTTTTGAGCAAGTTCATGACTCTTAATGGTGAGAGTTTTTCGTTTGGAGCGAAATGTTCAGGAACATCGGTTAGAACGTGTGCGCTTCTACGCTACACAGTCAACTGTTCCTTACATTATTACTAAAAGACAAAATCAGCTAGATACATAGTGTGCGGACACACTAGCAGCTGATATTCTAACATTTTTGTTCCAAGAGAAATGCTCCTTAATAGTAGATTATAAATTTTAAATTTAGAATTAAGAAGAAGCACACCTGTGGTGCACCAACTTGGAACACTCTTCTTGCCAAAGATGCCAAGGGACCTTGGAGGCATGAATCACATGGTAATATCTTAACGTCATCCACAAAATCTCGCATCCCTTTGAGAAGGGAACCATACGTCAAATTACTATCCTTTTGAAGGATTGTGATCAAACTGTAAGTCATGGCACCCGTCATAACATTGCCGGAGAGAGCCTGCATGCATCCTCATCATCAAAACATATATATATATACTGCAAAAAAAAAAAAAAAAGGATTATATTATATGACACCCTTAGGTTTTGCATAATGGCAACAAGTACCTTTCAAACCTTGCCATTACAACCAACACCTTTGGGAAGAAAAATTTATCCCGGAGTGAGGTAATATCTCACCCAATTATTTTTTTACGTCATGAAACAATCTAAAATCCTAAAATTTATATTAACCCTAAATTAGTTTTCACTTTAACCAGAGTAATCGTTTGACTTCCACCTTAGCTGAAGTAACCGTTCGGTTACTCCGATTAAAGTAAAGCTAATTTAGGTTTAATATAACTTTTAGGGTTTTAGATTGTTACGTGGCAGAAAATAATTGGGTGGGGATAAAACCCCACCTTGGCAGAGAATTTTCTTCTTACCTCTTTCGGATCAAACAAAAGAGGGTCTAATGATCTATAATAGAAATTGATTATTCCCCGTTTAAGTATATTACAAAATCAAATTGCTAATTTATCCTATATTTATATAAGAGACGGGATTTTCACAATTCTTAATGTTACAAAGCTTCTTTCATATAAGCACCTATTTGTTTTCAAGATAACTAAGCAAAGCTTGTAAGGGTATTTTCATCCTTAAAAATATGCTGCTATAAGCAAATATTCTGACGTTATTAACGGAAGGGACTTGTTGTAACATACCTTCAAATTATAAAGGAGGTGCTTGTGATGACAAAGATTTGAAGGGCTACTTATTGCCATTATGCCAAACACAAGGGGGTGTAAAGATGATTTATCCAAAAAGAAAAGAAAGGTAAGTTCAAATTCTTCTCTTGATTTGGTTTAGAAGGATTACTCACATCAGTGTCAGCAGAGACTTGATGATCATCACATGAACTGAAACAAATGGCTAACCCTCCGTTAGTGCCTTTCTCAGTACCAGATGGAGGTTTATGATCGTCCCACCTATAGCTCCCATCCCTGTTTCAACCTCAGCCAGTACTGTATCAGAATTTTGCTTCATCTACTTGTTCTTGGGTATCATCAAAAAAAACAAAAAAAAGTATAAGTAGGTGTGCAACTTGGTTGATCCAATCTGACTTTGGGTCAGTCTGGGTTGGGTTTTATATCACCTTGGGTTGGTTTTGGGTTGAAAAAAGTCAACTTGGAATAATTTGGTTCGATTCGATTTAATTTTGGATTAGGGCTTTGTGTAACTCAACTTAACTTGAAACCCAAACCGACTTAACCCGACTAATAATATACATATAATATAATATATTAGGAGTATATCAATTTGAGAATTTAGGGGTTTATAAAACCACCTCTAAATTTAGAATTTAAATATTTGTACATTGTTCAGATTGATTTAAGTCCAAAACTATGACAGCAATAAATTAAGTGTGGGTGAGTGCGGGCGACACTCTATTGACCACCCGTACATGTAAAAGAAAGAAAAAAAAATTCAAACAGGTTTTTTTTTCTTTGTAGATATAAAGTTGGGTGACGTGGGCCAATAGAGTGCCAGCACAGACTCAGCTATACCACAAAGCCACTCGTACCTGACCTGCTCTTGTATTCCATAAAAAAAAAAGAAAAGAAAAAAAAATATGATTGGGCTTATCAACCCGAATTAACCTAACTCAAACCAATCCGAAATTGCAGTTTAAATTGAGTTGGGTTTATAAAATAAAATCGGTTTAGTATTTGAGTTTCATACTTCAGGTTTCAAATTGGGTTACGTTAGGTTTGGATTGACCTTTTAAGGAAATCGATTTGAGGTTGGAGTAAAGGTCAATCCGACCCAAACCGGACCAAGTTGCACCCCTAATTGTAAGGGTAAGATTTAAACAAAAAGATGATTTACTAACCGGTTCAACCTGCACTGGTACCGAAGATCAAGAACAGTTCCACTATGACAAGCATCGATGATGACGTGAAGTACGGCTCCATTGGGGAGTGGTTTAACAATGGTGTGATTTATCTCATCGTCAGTGATCATCCCTTGAGTCTTGTAATCGAGAGGGCAAAGGGTCTCGTCATAACCATCCATCTCTTCGCCGTTGAAGTTAAACAGCCGGGAACCATGGCCGGAGTAGTAGAACACCAACGAGTCCCCGGATTTGCAATCTTGGATCAACCACCGTAATTCCCATTGGATGTTAAATCTCGTTGGAATCTTTTGTCGATCTGTCTCGTGTTCTGCAGTGTCGTCATCGATAGGTTTAAGAAAAAAAGATCAAAAACCCTTGAGGCTCTCTCTTTTTAGTGCAAAGTCAGAAAAGGAAAAAAATAAATTTCAGGAAAATAATATAACCGAAATTATTTTCTGTTTGTTTATTTTCCGATGTTTTGGACAAAGAAGAACGAAAACAAAAATGAAGAATTCAGAACCATTAATGGACATGGGCAACTATCACGGAATAACGATTTTAACCTCAAGAGAGAGAGAGATTAGAATGGAGATTACATAGAAACTTTATTGCGGTAAGGAGAGAGAGAGAGAGCGAGAGAGAGAGAGAGTGAATAAATTGTGATTGTAGAAAGAGGGGGAAAGAGAAAAATAGTGACTGCAAAGAGTGAGGGAGGGCGAGAGTTATAATTGCATAGTAAGAGAGAGATCATAGTAAGAGAGAGGTCATTGTTGTTCTTGAGAATCAGATAAAAAAAATTATATTCGCCTTTTTAGGAAGTGATCAAAAATAACTTCTGGTAGATTTTTCCAGAACTTATTTTTGAGAATTTTTTAAAATGCACTGAAATTTTATATTTTCCTTTGAAATAAGAAGTGAAAAATTTTGAAATCCTAAAATATATTTGTTTCCTCTAATTTCCGGTGAAACAAACAGAGCTTAAAAAAAAATCATGGAATCAATCGTTCATACCTGTCGAGATATGGATGGAATCAATTGGGAAACCAAAGGTGTCGATGAGAAGAGATTTCATGCTGTTTACATCGTTGATGGTTCCCTTAAGCCCTTGTTTCTGTGATCTATAGCTAACCGCACAAAGAAACGCACGTTTCTTCCCTTGTGCTGTCGCCGACCGATGTGGGAGTGGTTGTGGGGACAAGGAAGAGTTAGAACCGTAATAAGACGACTTTAACCTCGTTGGAGAATTGTTCGCCGGCGCCAGAGAAGCAGAAGCAGCAGCAGATGTTGAGTTTGCGTTGTGGTTGGTGGAATTAATTCTGTTCTTGATGGCATTGATTCCAAGTTTAACAGAGTCTCTAACTCCAGCCTTGTTGATGGCTAAGCAGGTTTGGCACCGAACAATTCGACCTTTTGGTTGGTGCTGTTCCTCTGGGAATTGAGTACTACTGCACATGTGGCATCTCTTCTCTCTTTGAGTTGCGGCCATTTTAATCTTCCGCATTAACTTAGCTCGATCGATCGTGTTGGGTAGAGATGTAGAGAGATGGCCAAAGTATAAAAAGAGTTGAAAAGTAAATCGCGCAATCCAGGACTCTCTCTCATCCTCTTCACTTTTCAACTTTATATTCTACGATTAATATAGAAACATGGGTATGGAGCCAGGTTCCATATCTTCATCTTTTGAGTTGTAACGTAATGGAATTTGCGTGTAATTTGGTTCTCTAGCTGATAAATTGGTATCTTCTTTGGCTCGACCAATGAGCCTGATTGATGGCTCGGCATGATGTGCACCGCCGAATGGTTTTGGCTTTGGGCGGCGCCGCTATTTTCATATTGTACCCAATGCATCATATATATATATATATATATATATATATATATATATATATATGATGCAATTGGACATATAATTCCTAGCCATCGCATCTGCTTTCACAAACTCTCCACCACCTCCAACGGTGTTGCTTCAAAGATATGACTCCATATTTAATCTATTACCAAATTCAGCTAGGGCATCCACAAAATGTTGCCCTTGCCCTTTCTTAAAGTGTGCATTACAACAATATTCCAAACACAGTTTAGAAGAATACATCCCTCCATACAACAACGAGAAGCTTCAATTCCAATCTTTACAGTATGGTTTTATTTTATTTTATTATTTTTTTTTCGGGCTATAGCATATCACATCTTAGGGTAATATTGGTGGTGACGGGTTTGTGAAAGACTAAATATATTAGAAAATAATGACAACTAACATATGAGAACCAGTTACAACTAGTCACCAAAGAAAAGGTAGGGAAGTTTGTCTCAAGACAGCTTAAACCGTCGCGCAGTCGTTCTATCAAAAGCATTCCTTGTCAACTTTGACATGTAGATAAGACAAAGAGAAGAGACAAGAAGGAAGAGAATATTGAAATAACTGGGACGTCAGTTAGAATGCAATCTCAGAGCAGTAAAACCTCAGAGTTTGAAGACTGATCTCTTTCTCTTTCAATGCCTTTACTCATTGTGGTCTTTTATTTCTTAAGTTCAGAGAAGTTTCAGATTCTCTAAGTTTCAGATTTTCAGGATTTCTAGTCTGCAATTTAAGACCCAGATCTCGATCCTCTTCAATAGAGGATGTGCTCTGCTATTTGTAGAGAGTTTTCTACTCCAAATAGAACAAGTGTCACTCGGCTAAGCGTTCAGAGAGGGACCTTCACGTGCTAAGCATATCCTGAGTGACACGTGGTCCTAAAACATATTCTGAAGGACACGTGTTCTTCAACACGCCTAAGTTACTTCCAGAGAAAGAGAGGTAATCATTTCAAACATTAAAAACCT